>CATIWM010366910.1:0-24542 GCA_949671775.1 Mallotus repandus
TGTGATTTTGTACTATTCATGTGATTCTTGAACCTAATGATTACTAACCTTCGTTTATTATGTTTCCTTTAATTATTATTGACTCTTAAGTTTCTTGTGCTTATTACTTGTTGGTTATTACTACTAATAATCTTTTCTTGTCTTATTGATTATGGTTACTGACTCTTTCTTCTTATCTCTTGCATTTTTACATTTCATGCATTCTCATGTACTTGTTTGTGTTTCATTTGCTTTATTGCATATCACTACCATACGTATGTTTCATTTTTAGATCCTTAGATGTATTTTGCATGCACCTCGACTTGCATCATTGCCATTCTTATACGTATCCCAAAATTTACATTCATTTGCATGCACCCTGAATTTATTATAGCTTGTGTGAATCATGCATTTGCCTTAGCATGATCTCTTACATCTTATATATATCTTGGTATCAAATTTAAAATATTAAATCTCTTAAGCTACTGACTTTTACTAACTACTTACTAACTCTTGATAACATCTAACATTTATTTTTCAAGCACTTTTATTTATTATTTATTCTTTATATTGCTCATGTTCATCAATTCTTAATCTCCATCTTTATGTACATAATAGTTATATCTATATCCATATATGCTACTATATAATATCGAGATATATGTAATACTATATCATTTAAGGTAAATTACAATTACCCTTTTGAGATTTGGCTAAACCCATTAATTTGTCCTTGTATTTTCACAAGTCAACTAATAAGCCCTTCATATTTGATTTTATTAATGATTTTCCCCTTTCTCTAACTAAACACACCCTTATATTTGATATTTTTATTGTAAACCTGATGGGGTATTAAGTTAGCAGAAGGAGAAAATAGTTAATAAAATCAAACATGAGGGGTATTTAGTTGACTTCTAAAAATATAAGGATGAACTAAAAAATTAGAACAAAACTCAAGGGGTTGTTAGCAATTACCCTATCAAATATATATATATATATATATATATACACACACACTCATTTTTTATTTTTTTATTATTTTATTTTATGTTTGCTATTTATTATTACTCATTTTGATAAATTGTTCCAATTACATTTCTATTATTTATGTCTTAATAATAATGGTTTAAAGATGATAAATGAATATATTCTTGTTTATTTGTTTTATAATGTGGATAGTCATGTAATTTCCATTCAAGCTTTCTTTCTTTATCTCTTGAAATCATTCTTTTTAATAATTATATTTACAAATAATTTGGTTCTCATTTCTATTTTTAATCTTTTCTTCTTTTTCATTACTAAAATATTTCATAATAATAAAACTTATTATTGTTTTGTGAGCTTTAACATAATTTTCTTGATGTATATATTACTCTTTATTACATTTTATAATTTTATTACTTAAATTCTCTTCATTTTGTAAAATTCATATCTAAATATATTTTTATTTCATCTTTTCAACTGTTGTCCTTAATTATTTATTTTAATTATTTAATATTTTCTTTTCAACCAAATTATTTTTATCTTAATTTTATCATTATCATTCTAAATTGTCTTTTAATAATTTTTTTAATGAATATGTGTTGTGCGAATATTATTTGGTGTATAATTTTATATGTGCTTATTTGAAAAATCTTAATTTTTTATCCAACCAAATCCTAAAATGTTTTATTTTTATACAAATATTCCCTTCTTCTTAACCTTTATTTTATTTTAATTTTGATGATGATTGTTAGAATCGTGAAAAACAATAGTTCATAGTATATATTTATTTTATCCAAAGTACAAGCCAAATGTTTTGAAGCCTAATTTGATGGATTATTCATATAACAATTTAAGGGCTTTAACAAATCCAAACAATTATCATCATGAATCTTATCAAATTTTTTTCTTAAATTTTTTTCTAAAATTCATTGTTGTAGATATTCTAGTTTCTATTTTCATAAGTTATTTTAAATAGAATTCTACACATTTTTATCTATAATTTTAAGCACTTTTATATCTCTTCCTTTCTTTTAAAATTTTATCTTTTTATAAAAAAAATGGCCTTGAATTTCAATTATTAAAGACAACAAGGGGAAGGAGGTGCTTGTAAAAGTGTTTGTCTTTCGAATCCTCTTTCTTATTTATTATTTCTTTACATGATTTATTTTGCATTTAGAATAGAATGCTTTTACTATATTTACAATGATTGACATAACATATAAAATTAGATATGCCATAATTGTCACGCTAACTTAAAAAATAATATGTATACCATGTTCATGCATCATTGTGCATATTCATATCATAAATTATATGCTTACTATAATCATGCATTTCCTTTATTACATTATGTTCATATATATATATTGATGGTGTGCCCGCGTGTATATATTATCTTTACATGTAGTGGTTGATCCAAAATAACACATATTTCTTGGAAGCATTGTGTTAACTAGTAAGGCCGACTCTACTCAACATCTGGGTAACATGGAAATGTTTCAAATACAAAGAGTATACTCCTATTGTGATCAGCATCCGAACCCAATTGCTTTATCTTGCAAGTTGATTTGGTTCCAAGCGAGGGGTTTGAGTTTGCCTTGTTCTTAACCGAACAATTTTTTAGGTGATAATGAGTGGCGACTCACTTTTTTTCCTAGCTAGATTCTAGGGTTCTACGTGCATTTATGTCATCTTTAGGTGCTCTTCTAGTATTCTCCTTACTTTCCCCCTGTTATCCCATAATAAGAAAAAGTGATCGTGATTGAAATAATATCGAGTCGACTAGCTAACGTCAATAAGCTAAGTAGATGGGATTGGATTTAGAATTAGAATTGGCTTTGCATCATTTGGAATTAAATAAGTTTTTAGGGTCTTGATTTCTTATTAAATCTGCATATGGAATTAGAACTGGGATACTCTATGATTGTGATTTTCTCATCAATAAGTGGTGAGAAACCATGCCTTATGACAAAAGAAAGGGGAGTTTATGCTCAACCAAGGCACAAATATGTCCTCTAATAGAAGCTACTACAGAAGAAACTAAGCACTGAATTAAGGTTTATCAGTACTTATCACTCATGACGGCCAAATTCCAGTCATTAGGCTTACTGAAAGACTTGCTAAGGAGCTTAGTGAATGGGAGACTGAACAAGTGGGAATAAGTTCTTCTAATTTTAGACTTTGCCTATAAAAATGATGTGAATCAGCCTATGTTAAGTAAGGAGGGAAGTAACTATTCAAAGTGGTGCATGCTAAGAGGACTAACAATAAGGTATATATATATAATTAAACTATTAAATATAATAAAAATTTATATATTAACAATAGAATTATATAACTTTGGTGTAAACTAATATTGTCAATTGCATTAAAAAATGTTAAAATGTGTTGAAATGTATTATGTGTATTCTTATCGTGTTTGTAAACGTGTCTAAACACATTTACACCTGTATAGGTTAATTGAGTTATACAGATTTTGTCGTTTAACCTGTTACTTAAATGTATCTGTGTCTGTGTTTATAACTTTGACATGATTAATTAAATGGATTGTATTCTGATTGTCAATTTCTATTTTATATTTATGTCTCAACATGACCTGTTTATAATTCGTTAACATAAGTTGATAGCCTGAAGCCCAACTTTGAAGAGCCAAGATGAGAATATTATTTATTTTCGGGGAAAGTGCAAATAATTATCTTGTAATTGCACTCATTTTCACCTAGAGACATGTGGTATTTTTTGCAACTAAGAGCTACATTGTGATTTAACCCGTTAGCAAATTAAGGCAGTTTATACTAACGCCGCTAGAAATGATGATGTGACATGGGGTGAAATTGAAATTTTAGACTAATTACAAATGTTAACCTCTAATTGAAAAGGAATGAAGCCACATGCCAGTTATTTGTATTTTTTTTTCATAAATTTATTCTACAATAAAATGACTTGTTTTATTTAAGAATATATATTTTAATTTAAGAAAGAAATATGAAGAGATTAATAATTTTTAAATTTTTATTATTTGATATTTTTTTTATGAATTTTTGATATTTTTGGTATTATTAATATTTATTTATTAATATAAAAATAAAAATTTTTTTAAAATTTTTTTAATAATTACAATTTTTTTCATAAAGTGTTAATGATATTTTATAACTAAAAGTGTTATTATATATTTTTTAACTTCTTGTTTTATAAAAAACAAAAAATATTTTTATAGAATTCTATTTTTACGATTATACTTTTTAACAAAGTATTAGTGTTATTTTATAACTAAAAGTACTATTATGTAAAAATTTGGTATTTTTTTAATAAAAATAACTACATGTTTTATTAAAAAGAGTTATATGTTTTATAAAAGCACCACAAGTTACTAACGTTTTGTAAATTATTATTAATATCAATTTTGTAACTTTAAAATAATTTTACTTTATTTACAATAAAAAATAATAGAATATATCTATATTTATATAATTTCTTATTTTACAAAAAATAAATTTTTTTTATAAAATTATCTTTTATAACTATATATATTTTTATAAAGTGTTAGTGGTTTTAATTTTATTATGTAAAATGAATAATATTATTTTAAAACGAACCAAATGTTTTGTAAAAAAGAGTTATATGTTTTATAAAAATAATTTTTTTTCAAACACATTGATGGAAAGTCTTTATATACAGTAACATACATAACTACTTTGCCTATTCTATTGTGATAATACAATAGGAAATATACACTTTACATTTGAATGCCTTTGAATAGTTAAACAAGGTAGTTTTTAATATTAAGGAGGAGAATCCTCTAACATGCCCCCTCAAGATGGACCTCGAGAGAGTAGTCCAATCTTGTCTTTAAGTTGCAAGAATTGTGGCTTAGGTAGAAGTTTGGTTAGAGCATCGACAAGCTGATCCAATGAAGAAACATGTAATACACGAACGAGACCACTTTGAACCTGTTCCCGAATGAAGTGAAAATCAATTACTACATATTTCATTCTCGAATGGAAAACTAGATTAGAACATAGTTGCGTTGCTCTAATGTTGTCATAATAAATAACTGGGCTGGATGGCACCTTAATGTGTAGCTCTAACAGTAAGGAACATATCCATTTTACTTCAGCAATGGTATGTGCAACAAATTAGTATTCCACCTCGGTGGGGGATTTAGCCACAGTTCTCTGTTTCTTCGAGCTTCAAGATATAGGATTGCAACCAAGATAAACAATATAGGCTCCTATGGATGAAAAATCATCCTTATTGCCTCCCCAATCAGCATTAGCAAAGGCATGTAAATCAAAACTAGAATTTCAATACAATTGTATACCATCATAATGGTACCTGATAAGTAGTGTAACAACCTTTTAACATATGTCCAGTGTTCTGAAGTTGGTTGGTGGATGAATTATAGGAGGCAATTGACAATATAGGCGATGTCCAGCCTGTTGATGAGAAGATATTGGAGATTGCCTATAATGGCTCTGTTCTCACTTGCATCCCTTAAGGTTGTGCCATTATGTAGAGCTAATTGGGCATTAGTAGGTAGATGTGTAAGAATTGACTTTTCTTTCAACATTTTAGTCTTAGTTAGCAACTCCAATATATACTTCATTGCGACAAGACAAAGCCCTTTGCATTTGGTACTATCTCAATGCCTAAGTAGTAGGGCAATAGTTCAAGATCTTTTAATGAAAACTTTTGGGCAAGGATTGTAACAAACTCATTAATCTTGTTAGGCTTATCACCCATGATTATTATATCATCCACATATATAATTAGATAGATGGCCATCATTTAATACAAAAAAAGAGGTATCAGCAAAAGAATTCTTGAACCTAAACTTTAAGAGAAAAAATTTGAGTTTTTGATACCATGCTCGTGGTGCCTATCTCAATCTACAGCTAGCTTTCTTCAGTTTGTACACATAATCTGGTTTGTCTTTGTTAATAAAACCACAAGGTTGTACCAAATACATATCTTTGCATAAACGCCTATAGAGAAAGGCATTATTGACGTCTAGTTGACGTAGTCGTCAGCTTTGACTAACAGCAATGCTCAAGACAATTTGAACGATAGTTGGTTTAACTACAAGGTTGAAGGTGTCATGGAAATCAACTCCTAATCATTGGTGGAACCCTTTTGAAACCAAACAAGATTTGTACTTATCAACAAAACCATCAGATTTGCATTTTATTCTAAAAGTTCATTTATAGCCCACTAAATTTTATTTTGGAGAAGAGGGAACTAATTTCTAGGTTCTATTTTTTACTAATGCATTGAACTCATCTAACATGGCTTGGCGCCATTTGGTCTCTTTCATTGTTTGATTAATTGTGGCAGGTTCAATTTCTTCGGTTTTGGCTAGTTGTGTAAGGAGATTCATTTTTTGCACTGGTTTGTGTATATTGTTTCTAGCTCGTGTAACCATGGTATATGATGGTATGTTCATTATTTAAGGTGATCGTTTAGGTTTGCACAAAGGAGTTGTTGAAGTTCCTTTTTTGCAGATGGCATATTGAGTGACATAGGTGGTATGGGTAACTGTATTTGTATAGGTATTGGAAACCATGTGGCGATAGTATTAGAGTGGGGTCTGGATTCTTTTGGCTTTAGATGTGTAAAAGGAAAAAAATTTTCCACAAATTTGACATGTTTATATGGAAAGACTCTTGAGGTATTTGGATTAAGATAGAAATAAGCACTTTGTGAATTAGAATAACCTAAGAACACACACGATTTGGAGTTTGACTCTAGCTTATGCGAGTTATATGGCTTTATCCATGGGTAACAGAGACAACCAAATATCTTGAGTTTTGAATAGTTGGGTGTCGAGTTAAAGATTCTTTTTATATAGAGATTGAAGATTAATAGTGAGAGTGGGAACCTTGTTTATTAGATATACAACTATAGAAAAAGCATAAGTTCAATAAGATAATGGAATGGATGCATGGGACAAGAGAGCCAAACCAGTTTCAATAATGTGTAAATGCCTTCGTTATGACGTGTGGTTGTGCTGAGGAGTGTGTGGTGGAGTGGCTAAGTGAGCTATACCATTCAAGGAGAGAAATGTTATTAGAGTAAGAAATTCACCACAATTGTCAGAATAGTATTTTCAAAATGATTTTCAACAATGGCTTTGAATTTGACAAACACTTCTTTAATCTTAGACTTATATTGTAGAGGATAAAACCAGACATATCTAGTGTAATAATCAACAAAAATCATATAGTACTTATAGTTATCAACGGAAACTACTGGAGATGTCTAAACATCACTGTAAATAACTTCAAGGGGAGAGATGATTTTATTATTGACTGAGAAAAAGGCAATTTGTGACTTTTATTACTCAGACAGACATTACAATCCAAAAAAGACGACATAGAAGATGTCAAACTTAAATTATTACAGGAAATTATATGCTTAAAAGTTGAAATAGATGGATGTCCTAGCTTATAATGCCAATTACATGAGGTAGTTTTGATACTGGAGAAAGCTAGAATGGGATTGGATTATGGCCACTCATATACGTTATTATGATGCACTTCAACAAACGCACAGAATGATTCATCATGATTCACTTTGATGAAATACACCCAAAACTTAATAACTTTGCCCAAGATTCTAAGAAACAAGTTGAATGAAAAAGATTGAAATTTAGCCTATTTAGATGACTTAAACTCCAATTTTGAATGCCACAAAGGTTTGATCAACTCCTTTAATAAGTTCTGGCTTGTATTCTTTCAAGAACATGAGAAAACAAGCAATTAATGCTTAAGGTTGAATTTGACTCAATTAATTTTGAATAAAACTTATAAAACCTCTACATAAATCTTCCTTTTATAATGTTAAGGAAGTCACTTAGGCTAAGGACTCCTAACTAGCTAAGGTTTCCTTCTTAAAGTAGAAAACAAGTACTTAAAACTAAAGATAACTTATCCTAATTGTTTTAGGCCAAATTTAACAAGGATTAAGCCTCTAAAAAAATTCAAATACTAATTAAAAATGAATTATAACTAATGGATAACAAATGGATAAGGCCTAAACATGATTTGGCCCAAAATAAGCTTAAATAAAGCCCATATTCATTCTCTAAGTATTTGGACTTTAAGTATGTTGGATAAAGCCCATTTAACTTCAAGTAGACTCTCATTAAGGCCTTCAAAATGAATTGGATCCTCATGTGCATGATTAGCCCAAATATTCCTCATAAAGCCTTATAAAGCCTCTTTGAACTTCTTTGCGCGCGATCTAGTTATTGGGCCTTGTGGCAGCTTCAAATCATCATTCAAAACATTATCTTCATGATTTAAATAAGATCCATCTATCTTTGAGTTGCCTCTATGCAATCCACCATCCATTCCACTATTTGGACAAATTGCTTCCTTTGCTTCATTGTGATTCACATCATTCCCCCCTTCCTCAGAAGGATTCGTCCTCGAATCAAAGTCATCACCTGTATCAAATAGACTGAAATCAACAGAATTAAAATTAGCACTAATATTATAGTTCACATGCAAGTCTAAACAATAAGCATTATCATTGATGTGTTCAATGACTTGAAATGGTCCATATCCATGCTCATGTAACTTAGATTTCATTTAGTTGGGAAACCTTTCTTTGCAAAAATGCACCCAAACCCAATCACCAGGTTGGAATACAACTCTTTTCGTCCTTTGTTCACGCGCTCAGCCACTTTAGAATTTTGCTTCTCAATTCGATTCCTTACTTGTTGATGTAGGCGTTTCATATATTCTGCCTTAGACTCTCCATCTACATTCACAAGCTTAGAAATAGGTAAAGGGCACAAATCCATTGGAGTTAGTGGATTAAAACCATAAACAACTTCAAATGGTGAATAATGAGTAACAATATGAACTACTCTATTATATGCAAATTACACTAATGGTAAACAATCCTCCCAAGACTTTAAATTCCTTTGAATAATAGAACGAAGCAAGGTACCTAATGTTCTATTTACTACTTCAGTTTGTCCATCAATTTGTGGATGACAAGTAGTAGAAAACAACAATTTAGTCCCTAATTTACCCCATAACACACGCCAAAAATGACTTAAAAACTTAACATCACAATCACTAACAACTATCTTAGGAATTCCATGCAAACACACAACTTCCCTAAAGAACAAATCAACTATATGTGAAGCATCATCAGTTTTATGACATGGGATAAAATGAGCCATCTTACTAAAACGATCTACTACAATAAATATACTATCTATACCTTTCCTAGTTCTTGGTAAACTAAGAACAAAATCCATAGATATATCAACCCAAGGTGCACTAGGAATAGGTAAAGGAGTATACAACCCATGTGGATGCAATCTAGACTTAGCTTTCCTATATGCTATGCATTGCTTACAAACTCTATGCACATCATGCTTCATGTGTGGCCAATAAAAATGATCAATTCAAACATCATAAGTCTTTTGTACACCAAAGTGTCCCATTAAACCTCTACCATGAGCTTCTTTAACTAATAAAACACGCAAAGAACACATAGGAATGCACAAATGATTTTTCCTAAACAAATATCCATCAAAAACATAAAAATCATTAAATCTAGAACAATTTGAACAAACTAAAAACACTCGACCAAAATCATGATCATTAGCTTACAATTCCTTAATGAACTCAAATATGAAAAACCTAGAATGAAGAGTATTAAGTAAAGCATACCTTCTAGATAATGCATAAACTATAATGTTCTCTTTACCTTGCTTATACTTAATAACATAAGGAAAAGTCTCTATGAACACCATCCATTTAGCCTGCCTAAGATTCAACCTATCTTGCCCCTTCAAATGCTTTAAACTTTCATGATCAGTATGAAAAACAAATTCCTTAGGCTATAAATAATGTTGCCAAGTTTGCAAAGCACGAACTAAGGCATATAACTCTTTATCATAAGTAGGATACTTCAATGGCGCTCCACTTAATTTCTCACTAAAATATGAAACTAGTCCTTGATTTTGCATTAAAACAACTCCAATTCCAATTCCACTAGCATCACACTCAATTTTAAAAGTCAAATCAAAGTTAGGTAAAGCAAGTAATAGAGCATTACATAACTTATCTTTAAGCACATTAAATGCATGTTCTTGTGCATCACCCCAAACAAATGCAGCATTCTTCTTAACTAACTCATTAAGTAGTGCGGTTAGAGTACTAAAGTCCTTTATGAATCTCCTATAAAAAGTAGCTAAACCATGAAAACTCCTAACTTCAGACACAGATTTAGGTCTAGTCCATTCTTTAATTGCTTTAACCTTCTCCATGTCAACCTCTAAACCATTAGCACTAACAACGTATCCTAAGAAAACAACTTTATCTAAATAGAATGAACACTTCTTAATATTAGCATACAATGTTTCTTTCCTAAGAACATCTAAAACTAAACTAACATGCAAAAGATGATCATCAAATGACTTAGAACAAATCAAAATGTCATCAAAATACACAACTACAAATTTACCAATATATTCACGTAAAGCATGGTTCATGAATCTCATAGAAGTACTAGGTGCATTTGTTAACCCAAAAGGCATTACTAACCACTCATATAAACCATATTTAGTTTTAAAAGCAATTTTCTACTCATCACCTACTTTCATGCAAATTTGATGATAACCACAAGCAAATCAATTTTGGTAAATATGCATGCACCATGCAACTCATCTAACATGTCATCTAATCTAAGAATAGGATGTTGACACTTTACAGTGATTTTGTTAATTGCACGACAATCAACACACATTCTCCATGAACCATCCTTCTTGGGTACCAAAATCACAGGAACTGCACATAGACTTAAGTTTTCACACACATACCCCTTTGAAAGTAACTCCTCTACTTGACATTGTAGCCCTCTAGTCTTTTCAGGGTTACTCCTATAGGTTGGTCTATTTGGAATGGTTGCTCTTGGAATGAAATTGATTTGATGCTTAATTCCTCGAATAGGTGGTAAGCCACTTAGCATCTCCTTAGGAAAAACATATTTATATTACTGCAAAAGTGAAACAAATTCACTAGGCAAAGAAGGGTTAAGTTCGTCAGTGTTTAATAAAGCTTCATTGTACAAAAGTACAAATAAAACTTCTTTGCATAAAAGGCATGTCGAACTTCACTCTCTCTAGCTAAGAAACTCGAATTATTTTTATTTTTCTCCTTATTTTGCACACTAAGCTCTTTTCCCTCATGATTTTTCCTTTCACTCTTTGTTTTACCACTCTCACTCTCAATTACTTTTCTCTTTCTTTTCTATCTCTCTCCATTTTACAATGATTTTCATAGACCTCTCTTGGTGATAATGGAGTTAAAGTAATCTTGCACCTATCCTTTGTGAATGAATAGTGATTTAAAAGCCCATCATGCATCAATATTCTATCAAATTGCCATGGTCTACCAAGTAGTATATGACCTGTATGCATAGGCACAACATCACATAGCTCCTTATCAGACTTCCTAGTTATGAATAAAATAATTACTTGTCTATCAACCTTTAACTCTTCACAATTAGTAAACCATTACAACTTGTAAGGATATGGATGTGGAATAGTAGTCAACCCTAATCTCTCCACTATAATCGAACTAGCTACATTAGTGCAACTTCCTCCATTAATTATCATGCTACAAACTCGCCCTTATACTAAACACTTAGTATGAAATAGATTGTCTCTTTGTTGTAGTATTTCATCTTCCACACCAAGTCTCAATTTGGGGCTCTATATGTCTTCTCATAGCAATCGCCAATTGATCCCACCACACTATAGCATAGTTTGTGAATTGTGCTACAGCAAGCTTCACCTTCTTTTCCTCTAAAAAATTATGGCAATCAAAGAGTAAATCAACTCTTTTCTCCCACTCTAAATATGCATATGGATCATTTTTACCAGCAAAGGTTGGGAGTTTCAATTTAAGGCCTCCTAGACTGCGATATACTTCATTAATGATCCTTTGAGCACCATACTCTGGCATGCATCCTCCTCTAGCCCTAGTAATGCCACGACCTCCTCTAAATCCTCCTTTTTGACGACGAATTCCAAATTCAGCAATGGGATCTCCTTCCACTTCTTCGGTTTCTTCATGACCATATATGGTAGTTTGTGTCTGAATTGTCGATTTTATCCTTTAAGAGGTGGTATTTTTCACTCATATTTGTCCATCCTAGTATTCAATCTTTGCAATGTATCATTAATTTCCATTATAGCTCGTTGCATCCTGTTGAACTCTCGAGCTTATACTGTGTAAGCCCTTTGAACTGGACTTTCACCACTTCCACTTATATTAGACATTACTGTAATTAAAGGTTAGAACAGAATAAAAAAATAAATAAATAAATCCTCACAAAACTCCCTCACATGTTTACTCTCAAAGATGAAGGGGGTCTCTCATGTTTTCACTCAATTTAATTTGATCACATAAGGTTTTCCTTACACCACTCGGCTTGCTCCCTTAGTGTTCTTAATTAAATCAAACCAAACAACATAAAAGAATTAATTCCCTTGGCAAAAATTCAAAATCAAAATTTAAGTACTTGTAGAGTCAAGAACTGGGAGTGTTTTAATCAAAAAGTGCTCACAAATAAAAAATAAAAGGGTGCCCAAAGCAAAAATGAATTTAATCCTATTAGATAAGGATAAGTACTAATAAATAAGGAAAAAAGAGTTATCTAATCCCTTTAGGACAAAGAAAAGCTTTAAGACAAGATAAGGATTAGAATAAAACAAGTTATGACCAAATTCTAACAAGATAAGGATATAATCTACTTAAGATCTAATTTTATCCACAAGATATCCTTATTAGACAAGGGAAATTCAGATTTGTATAGATAGGACCAAGAAAAATGAATTTGCTCACTTCAAAACTCAAGATTTATGATTTTGAATCAAGATTTGATAAAAAAAACTTAAAGAAAAATCAAGAAACTCACAAATTTGATCAAGGATCATAATCAAGAATTCAAGATTATGCTTCAAAAAGATCAAAGAATGCAAGAAATTCTTAAAGATTGTAAGACAACTTGCAACAATTTAGTTCTTTTTTTTCTTTCTTTCCTTTTCTTTTTTCTTTTTTTTTTCTTTTTCTTTTTAAAATTTTTTTTTTTATACTAATGCAAAAATTCAAGAATAACTAAAGGAATTCAAGAACAAAGAATGCAAAACTGAATTTAAAAGAGTAACAAACAAGATGATGAAACAAACAGAGAAGAAAGGAGTAGAAGAAGAGAGCACATGAATGAAAAAAAGAATGAAAAACAAATAGGGATACATAACCTAATTTTTAGAGCCAAAGCTCTGGTACCAAAATATTATGAATGCACTTCAACAAATGCACAAAATGATTCGTCGTGATTCACTTTGATGAAATACACCTAAAACTTAATAACTTTGCCCAAGATTCTAAGAAACAAGTTGAATGATTGAAAAGGTTGAAATTTAGCCTATTTAGATGACTTAAATTCCAATTTTGAATGCCACAAAGGTTTGATCAACTCCTTTGATAAGTTTTGGTTTGTATTCTTTCAAGAACATGAGAAAACAAGCAATTGATGCTTAAGGTCGAATTTGACTCAATTAATTCTGAATAAAACTTATAAAAATCTCTACATAAATCTTCCTTTTATAATGCTAAGGAAGTCACTTAGCCTAAAGACTCCTAACTAGCTAAGGTTTCCTTCTTAAAGTAGGAACCAACTACTTAAAACTAAAGATAACTTATCCTAATTGTTTTAGGCGGAATTTAACAAGGATTAAGCCTCTAAACAAATTTAAATACTAATTAAAAATGAATTATAACTAATGGATAACAAATGGATAAGGCCTAAACATGATTTGGCCCAAAATAAGCTTAAATAAAGCCCATCTTCATTCTCTAAGTATTTGGACTTCAAGTATGTTAAATAAAGCCCATTTAACTTCAACTAAACTCTCATTAAGGCCTTTAAAATGAATTGGATCCTCATGTGCATGATTAGCCCAAATATTCCGCAAAAAGCCTTGTAAAGCCTCTTTGAACTTCTTTGCGCGCGATCTAGTTATTAGGCCTTGTGATAGGTTCAAAACATTATCTTCATGATTTAAACAAGATCCATCTACATTTGAGTTGCCTCCATGCAATCCACCATCCATTCCACTATTTGGATGAATTGCTTTCTTTGCTTCATTGTGATTCACATCATATGCCATCTTTACTTTGGCCCTTCAACAATGTATCTCTTGTACTGAGATCCTTCACAAAAAAAAAAAAACATTGGGTAAGAATTCAATAGAAGTATTATTGGAATTACAAAATTGATAAATGGAGATAAAATTTCATTTCATGCTTGGTACACAAAAAACATTTTTTTTAATTTGAAATTTTTAAGAGTAGAAGGAAGCGTAGTTAAACCAAAGTGAGTTATTGACAACTTAGTACCATCCCCAATCATCATGTCATCGTTTCCTTCATATGGATTGTGCAAGGAAAGGTTCTCCAGGTCAGATGTCACATGGTGCGAAGCACTATTGTCAAGAAGCTAATTTGGACTATTATTTGATGTTGTCACATAATTAGCTTTAGGCTACCACAGAGTTGATGAGCTGGTGTTGTTTGTTTGGACTGGTTATAGCTTATATGATGGACACCGCTTGGCAGTGTGTCCTTGGATCCTACAAAGTTGGCAACAGCTAAGGTAGGGACATTATTGTCGATTTGAGTTGTTACATTGAGATTGCCTTGCTTTTTCGATTTATGGCAGTTGAGTTTTGGTTGATGTTGTTATTGTGCCAATTATTGTTTCTGCGAGTTGAAACATAAGCTGTGATGGGAAAGACAGTCTGCGGCTTTGTGATATTCAATGTTACTTCAAAGTTTAGTAGTTTTTCATGGAGTTCTTCAAAAGAGATTAGGGTATCTCTTACTAGAACAGCTCAAACTAACTCTTTGTAGTCATTGCTAAGTGCTTCAAGAATTTTATCGAAAAGGTCATCATCATCAAAGGGTGAGCCGAGCAAGAATAACTCATCAACTTGAGCCTTTACATTTTGCAGAAATTATGTGATCGATTCATGTCCTTTGATCATTTGTTTGATTTGATTTTTGACTTGCTTGATTCGACCATGAGAGGGTTTGACATAGGTGTTTGTACGTGTGGTCCAAGCTTGTTTTGAAGTTTTCGAATTGGCAATAAAAAGGATAATGGTGGGAGAATTGAACCAATGATTGTATTTAGAATCAATTGGTCTTGTCGGATCCATATAGTATGGGCAAGGTTTGATGTTGTGCTATTGTTGTTTGTTATAGTTGTTGAAGGGCAAGGTTTAGAACCATCAACATATCCCAACAGATCATAGCTGATGAACAATGTTTCAAACTGAAGTTTCCAGGATAGATAATTAGTGAAGATTAGTTTAAGAGGTGTTTGAACAGTAACATTAATGGTGATGAGTGCGTTGTTAGGGTCATTTGTGTTTCGTATGATGGTGTTAGAATGATTGCTTGCCATTGTAAGAATTCAATAGAAAGAGGGAGACAAAAGAAAAAAAGAAAAAAAATGGAGAACTTTTAAAGCTCTGATACCAGATAATAGTTGAAAGGTTTGAGATAATGACTTGATTTTATTTCATTGATGGAAAGTCTTTATATACAACAACATACATAACTACTTTGCCTATTCTATTATGTTAATACAACAGGAAATATACACTTTACATTTGAATGCTTTGAATAGTTAAACAAGGCAATTTCTAATATCAAAGAGGAGAATCCTCTAACACAAATATCCTTAAATAAATATATTAATAAAATATCAAGTTAATATTATCTTCATATTTATTTCATAAATTATAATTAATATTTTTAAATAAAACAAATCATTTTATTATAGAATAATCTCATTAAAAATTATAAATAACTAACACGTGGTTCCATTCATTTTCAGTTGGAGACTAAAATTTCAAATCAGTCTGAAATTTCAATTTTATCGATAATAGATTATCATTTTTAATAATATTATTATAAATTATTTTCATTTGATAATAGACTGAATCACTTACTAAATTTTTATCGTAAAAAATATTACATGCTTTTAAGCGAAAATAAATGAAATTACGTAACAGATATTTATTTTTTTCCTTTATTTTTTCTGGTAAATTACTTGCACACCAACAACCGCACGCAAAGAGATTCAAATTTTTTTTTTTAAAAAAAAACAAAGGATCAAATAGCCCCAAACACACGGACAAAATGGGCGCGCATTATACCAACTTAAAAAAAAATAATTTTATTTATTTATTAAATTTTTTTTGCAGTTATATTAGGCCCCACAAGCCACCGCGCGCCTTTACAAACTAGCAACAAATCAATGCAAACGACACCGTTTTTCGCCCAACTGAAAAATTGTCCCCACTCAGCTAACGAACAATCTCTTGGAAACCCGCAGATTTATTAAAACACTCGTAATTTAAAGACCGAGTGAAGGGTGATCAAGTAATTTCTCGATTAGCTGCCGAACCAAACAAACCCTTTTTCCCCCCTCTCTCTCTCTCTCTCTCTCTCTCTCTCTCTCTCTCTTCCTTTCCTGCTGTGCTGCCTCTGTCTGCTGTTCAGTTCGAAAAAGGAAACCATGGCGGAAACAGAGGTAGGTCAACATTGCTATCACATCATAGAACGGCGTTGTATTACTGTTTCTGATGATGTTGATATTGTGTGGTTGTTTTGATTTTGGTTGAATTTTAAAAAAATGTGGTTTCTCGTGTAGAAAATGGTGGAATTGAAGAAAGCGTATGCGGAGATGATACTGAACACGGCGAAAGAAGCAGCGAGAAGAGTAATGGCGTTGGAAAAGTTAGCGATTCGGTGTCAGCACGATCTCTTTTCGACTAAAGATGAAGCTCTTCGTTTGCTTGTTCGCTTGAAGCAAATGTTCGACTCTAAGGTTTTAATTTTAATTTTAATATATTATTTTATTTAGATTAAACCTAAACCAATGCAATTAATAAAATTTCGAAAATTATTTGAATTTTGGCTATAATGAATGGATTATAATTTGAATTATATAATTTGTTTGTGTTCTTCACAAGGCTTACTTTATTTGATATTTATTGCATTGATGATTTTTTTTTAAGAAAAAAAGTCATTAAATGTTTGATTGAGAGAATGCAAGTGGTATCCTTTTCTTCTTGTTTCATGTTCGAGCCTCGCTGGAGAATGTATCTAGAAGTTCAATATTTCTGCCTCCCAACCTCAATAAGAAACAGTTAATATCTAAACATTTCTGGAAATTGATCTATTTACTTATTTTCTTCTATTTTGCTTTTGTTTTTCTTGGATTTTATGCGGCCAGAGGACATCACTATTTGTGCTAATTTTACTAGTGCCATGTACAAAGTAAAAATAAACCATGAAAGTTTGCAACTAGGTTCTTTTCTATTCTTTCGTGTTTTGGTGCAAGTGTATAATCTTGCAGTTAGCTGATGCGTCTGGATAGGTGAGGGTCCACAAAGTAGAAGGTTGTGGATGAAAATAATTTTTTATTTTAAGTGCAAACTGGTGTTTCACATTGCTGTCATCGTGGAGTTAAAAGATTGGAACAAGCTAGGAGTTCATTAACTTGAATCTACTTGCTGAAGTATCTTTGAAAATTTTTTTGCAAGTATCTTTGAAATTTTTTTTAGTCTTATGAGAAGCTATTGTCCCCTTTACTTTCTTGTTTTTATTATTTGACTTTCGAAAAAGACATTGTGTGCATTTCAATTCTGGATGTTGAACCTATAGTTATAGTACAAGCTCCTTTTTTCTACATGTTATGCTACTATAGCCATTGATCCTTGACAGGTAGAGGAAAAAGTCAAGTAGGATGTTAGCTTGAAAACTTGCCAAACAACTCAAAAAATGCATGGGACTTTAATATTGTGGTCAGTAAAGCATGTGCTTTTAATTTTGATTGAGCAAGAACCTAACAAGCATCATTGACGGACATCTAACTCTTGTTATTATTGTTATTGTCATTGTCATTGTCATTGAGGTGAAAGGGGCCTTTATCCGGCTATATAGTTTGTTGCCGTTGTCATTGTGGTTCTTAGAATTGTGCATCTGTTTATTTGTTTTATATCCTTCAAGAATTGACACCCTGTTCAATCCAGCTGAAATTTCACTTGGGGTTAACCAAGAAAAGTATGCAAAAGTGTTTCTTACATTTAGATATGCTGCATTTGGTGTTGTAAGAATTAATAGCATTTCACCCAAAATTTTCCAATTTTCAGATGATTGAAGCAGAGATAGCATCATCAAGCCAGCAAACCAAAATTGATGAGCTTGAACTACAGCTCCAGGAAGCAGAGGGTGTCATAATAGATTTAAGAGAAGAGTTGAAATGTGTATGTGAGAAGTTGGAAAATGCAAGGAATAACAAAGTCCAGCCTTTCACTGGAAAACCAGCAAGGGATGATGAATGCATTTATCAAAATGACTGCAAAATGCCCTCATCTGATGTAGGACTCCAACCTGTGGCAACTTCTGATGCAAAGAACGCATTATTTAATAACGGAATTTTGGATAAAAAGTATAGCAATACAGAACAGACTGAAAATTTGAATGTTCCTGAATTCAAGAACCATTCTTCCAGTGAAGCCAAATTGACCTCCATAATTATAAGAAACAAGGAACCTGAGCTTTATAGAAACAGGTTTACTCAAAGAATTCATACACTGGAAAGGAACTTGCTGGCTGGGAAATTATCTCCTTCCAGAGAAGTTGATGAATATTCCATTCTGAAGAGTGAACTGATTACCAAAGAAAGTAACAAGGATGATATAAAATTTATTATTCCTTCCCCGAAGAGCAATAACTTGGGAACAGCAAAGAGCACCTTTGGAGAAGAAGTTAAAAAACGTGTTAAGGTCCGCACTTTAAGAAGGAGGACTCGATATGGGAGACCCAAGGCTAAGCGTAGGTCTCTTCCTTGTGAGCTTTTGAAATCTTATCAACCACCTTCTATTCTTTCTCGCTGCAAAAGACTCTTGGTAAGTGAAAATTCTAAGACTGATAAGCATTCATTCGCCCTGTCCTCAATTAAGACTGACAATATGGATGTGAAAAAAAGGTTGAATACACTGGAAGAGAAATTGCATTCTCAAAGTGGCTGCTTTATGGATGAGAATATCATTAGTCATGAAGGGAAAAGACAAACAGAAGTGCAACATATGGATCCTATGTCTATGCCCTTAACATCCAGTTCTGAGCAGCATGAATCTTGTGAACCTTCTTCTGCTCTAAGCCACTGGAAGGATCATTCATTTTCACTCTATGGAAAAACAAAATCAGGTGAAGAAATGTCAAAGATGAATGAAAATGAAGTGAAATTGAAGACATTGCCTTGTCTGGATCCAGGATTAACACTAATTAAAGGTGGCACAGATCCATTATCTGGCTTTCCGAATGTCACATTGAGTGTTAAGGCATTAAATAGATGTGGTGTTGCCCAGAATACTACAAACAAGAACATGAGGTTAGTAGATGAAGAGGTAAAACAGAAGTGTGAGACTGCTGTGAGTTCTGCAAGTTCAACTTTTTCATGTTATGAACCTGACGCTGAGATGGTCAATGTGTCACTTATATATTCTGATCCAGGAGATCTTGAATCATCCCAAGATGCTACAGTTGATGTATCAGTGTTGCATTCTGATTCAAAAGATGCCAAAGCATCTTCAGAACTCAAGGAATCTCTCAGTGAAGTAAACAACAATAGGCTTCTTAAATACACCTTTCAAAGGAAGCGCAAGAAGGAAGCCTTGAGCAGTCCTGATCAAAACGTTTCTATTGGGAAGAGTACTGTGAAGAGGAGAGCTGGGCAGGTGCAAAATGATCCATCAGAGCTGCAGAAATCTAGCATGATAAATGAATCAACTAGGGACAGTCGGCGACTGGCTCAGGTTGCTCGTCAGGTTTGTTTCTTTTATCATTTTAAGTGCCCTCTGAAATGTTTGCCCAGCCAAGGAGTTGTTTTGTTTTGGTGTAACATGATATCATATCTTAACATGTTGAAGTATATACTTGAGTTATTGATATAGAGGCCTTTGCTGGGGACATTATAAACAGTGAACAATTTCAGCCTGCATGATGGGACTAACTCTAGTTTGTGCATAAGTCTTGTGTTTTTGCAAAATATTGTCTATTTGAAAATTGGTTGAACTATGGAGTCAATAATTTCATATTAACATAATTTATTGAACATGTACGGGGAGGATGAGAATTTGGAGGGCAGTCACCCCTCTTAGGTAGAAAATCTTCTCTAATCGATCATGGCACTTTCTTCTCTAGCATTTGATAATTTTAGTTGTCTGTACAGATGGTTCCTTTATGTTTCGTATGGATATGCTAATGGAGGATCTACTAGGGGATTAGGGGTAGGGGCCATGGATTTGACCATGCACATGAGTAGCTTGGGCTTTCTAGCTTTTGTTGCTCCACAGTACAAGGTTTTGGCTTGCAAAATGTTAAAATTACATGGGCAAATCTCTATATTTACAACTTAAAATTTAAGTTAGTTGATAATTCATTATATACGTACATTTAATTTACCATATTCCATAATTCATTATATACAAGTTCAATGTTGTAGTTTGTTTATTTTGTTTCTTGGATGATAAAAACATTATGGTTAATTGATATACTTCTCAGTAATTGGGGTTAACAATTGGTACTGAAGGTAAGTGTTACCCTGTTATCTGTTCATTAGTTTGCATATTGAATAAATCATTTATTTGTCTTCTAAATGCCAGTCCAGGTTTATATAATAATTATGTGCTAGGTACAGAAAATTTTTTCATTATGTACCTTTGGCTGCCCAAAACTAACTGCTAAGCTCCACCACTGCATATGCTTTTTTTTTTTTCCTAATTTTTTTGTGGTGCTTCATACAAACGTCTGCGTGCCTGTTGATTTTTGTTTAATTGAATGATAGATTAATCTTTTTTCTTTTCCATTTTCCTCTTGTGTAGCTTATTTCTTTGTCGGGAAAGAGATGGTGATAATGATGGTAAATGTTCCTCCAGTCCTGCGAGAAGAAACCTAAATGTGATGCCCAGTTTAACTTATTCACCTTTTATTTTATGATACCTGCAAAAATCGACTTTTTTTTTTAGAAACCTGATGAGAGCGGCCACCTGCATAGTATGAGAGATATAGAGGTTACCCATTATTAATCTTTACATTTCAAATTTCAGTTTTTTCTACATATCTTCCTGATGTGAAACCCAACCCCATTTTTCATGATGTCAATTCTCTTACTACACAGGAAAGTTATAGGTTATATAGCATCTTCAACAGTTGCCAGATTGACCTGGCAAGCTCATATATATGTATCTCTAGAGTAATTAATCCCTTAATTACAAAATTTTAAATTTATTGATAACATTTACTTTAAACTAATGTTGTGGCATTCGTTCCTTTATACCGTAATTGCGCTTTGCTTGCTTCTCATGAACTGGAGATTTGATAATTTCATTGTTCAAATACGTATTGAAGCTGATTTCAGGATCATTTTGATGAAAAGTTCAGCTTGCTTTACTTCCCTTGCAGTGTGCAGATGTTTCGTGACTTCTACTTTGACAGTCAGCCGCTAATTTTCACTTTCATTTTCATCAACTTAAAATCTCCAAAATGAAAATTTCAATTTCTGGTTACTGAATTGTCTCGAGTATATATGTTACACCTACTTTTAAACAGAGAAAAAAACAGTAGCTCTTGTCAACAGACAGCAGTTTCTAATTGAAAACACTGTAAATTAAGATAGGAGAAAAGAAACAACAAAATGATTATCTGCTGTTTGATGGTGCTGGTGCTGGTGCATGGTGAGTAATGGGACATGTGGGGTTATGGCTGTTGTTTTTTTATTGTATGGTGCAGGCGTGCTTTGGATCGACGCATTCCATTCCTCTTGTTATTTGGCCAAAATTTTATGCTTTCTGTGTGTATGCATTTGAGTATGAATCTCCCTTTTTTTTTTTTTTTTTTTTTTTTTGTATTATTCACTTACTGTTAGATGTGCTTTCTGTGTGTGTGCCTTTGAGTATAAAGCTACTTTTTGTTGAACATGAAATAGAGTTTCCATTTAAATGAAGAAATTTACTGAAGATAAAAAAAAAAAAACGGTAATAAATTCATCCTAGATTCAGAATAGCTTTCAAAAAGAAAGTTGCATTGATCTCCTACCTGTCTGTATACAACATTATTTATAATGATTTCACCATGACATCAAGGGTATGAGAACAGTCAAAAATGCAAATAAATTAGAAAAGGAAGATGAAAATGTGTACTTTTTTGTAGGTGAAATGGATCACTCAGCAACAGGAATCAAAATGAGTTTTAAAAATTTTGGCATGATTAATTATGCACATTGCACAGGTAGCTCATTGTTTTTAAATAGAAAAATTTCAGAGCAGCAGCAGGTTCTTTCTGCTGAATCAAATGATGGATACTGATTTATCAGTAAGAATTTGCGTGCACGGTAAGAACATAAATTGCGAATTAATTTTCTGTTGGGAAACTATAGGATGAGAATACCAATTGTTGATTTGCTTACTACTATGCATTCAATGATCCCATATTTTATGGCTTGTTTCTCACATTTACAATTAACACTAGGTGAAATGATTTGCTTTTTGTGGATTTCTAGAGAAACGGAGGTCTCCAATTTGAGGCTTTATTTTCCATTCATAAGTACCAAAAAGAAATTTGAAAACAATTTTCTTAAAAGGAAGGCCTAATTAAAAAATCATCAACTTTTACACTTTAACAATTTTAACACATTCTTTTAAGTTTTTAAAAAATGATATTATATTATTAATTTTTTAACAAAAATATTTTCGGTTGATTTTAGGGCTGAGGTGGTATCGGAGCTGTCTGATGTGGCATTGGATATTTAAAAACTAAATAAATTTTGCTGACTCATCATGGCTAATTTACTTAAAAAATTTTGAACTTTTACACTTTTAACAATTTTAACACATTTTTTTAAGTTTTTAAAAATCGATATCATACAATTAGTTTTTTAAAAATAATACTTTACTATTAGTTTTTTAAAAATAATACTTTCCAGTTAGTTTTAATTGTTTTTTTAGCCGACGTAGCACTAGAACTGTTTGAAATGAATTTAAATATTTAAAAACCAAACAAATAGAATTAAATTATGCAACAGAACTATATAATAGATCAAACAAATTATAGAAGAAAAATTGAGATTTTTAAAATCAAAACAGCAACAATACTAAGCAAAAACAGAGACAATAGAATATATAAAAATAGAGACAACAAAATAATAATTTTTTTTATTACATGAAAATCAACAATGGAATGTTTTAAAAATTATATAATATTTCAACAATTATTCTAATTTGATTTTTCCATTAACTAAGCAATTAAACATTAGGTAAGTTGTTACTATGGTCTCGAATCTATAGTTTTTATAGGCAGAATACTAGCAACAGTGTGGAATTATTGGAGAATTAATGACAAAAGTATACAATTAATTGCATGACTCAATTTGCTTTCCTGCAATTAGTCCTGATCTGGCCATTTGTGCCTGTAATTAGGTCAAGATTTCCCATCTTGACCATTCCTTGGCAAAATCTATACTAAAAGCAGTTGGATTGGAGTTATAAAATTTGACTTGAGAATCAGTAGAGCCCACGACCAAATCTCAGTCGTCCGCAAGCCATCAGTTGCCGGAGACAAGTGCTATTGAAGAAAATAATCTTGTTGGATGAGAATCAACTCCATTGTCATGTGTTACGTCAGCTAAAAAAGCCACTAAAACTAACCGGAAAGTGTTTTTATTAAAAAATTAACAATACGATGTCATTTTTTAAAAATTTAAAAAGAATGTGTTAAAATTTTTAAAAGTATAAAAGTTCAGGATTTTTTAGATAATTAGACCATGATGAGTCAGCAAATTTTTTATAATTTTTAAATATTCAGTACCATGTCGCTCTAAAATCAATCGAAAAGTGTTTTTTGTTAAAAAATTAATATTATAATACTGTTTTTAAAAATTTAAAAGAATGTGCTAAAATTGTTAAAAATGTAAAAGTTAAAATTTTTTTATATTGTTAGGCCTAAAAGAAAAGCTATTTACAATTACTCCGATCATTTATACTTACCATTCTTAAAGTTTGGTCTTTTTTCCACAATTGTCCTAAAGATTTAATTTCATACACAAAAATCTCCAACTATTAATTGCAGTCAATGGCCCCAAGCCTTTGGCCTAATGGAAGGGTGTTGAAAGTGGTGGTTGAAGGCGGTTCAATTTCCCTCTCCCCTCCAACCTCCCACAAATCCCTTTGGTCAAAAAAAAATTGCAGTCAATGTGAAATTATTAAATTTATTTCTTGTAAAAGTTGTCTTGGAAGGTTTATGCGTCATCCACATGTCATGCTATGTTACTTCCTGAACTTATAACAAAGGAACAATTCATTTGAATTCATCCCAAAATTAATTTTTTAATCATTTCATCTAAAATATATTACGTTTTGGTAAATTATGCACATATGTTTACGAGATACATTCTCTAAACAAATAAATAAATATTTT
>CATIWM010366950.1:0-23796 GCA_949671775.1 Mallotus repandus
ATTTTTATTACAAATTATATGATACTAAAATTATATAAACAAGTATGTTTGCGAGTTTGTTCACAAATATCTTAAACGAGCCTATTCACGAACATCCTAAACGAGTTTATTCGCGAGCTTGTTCATGAACATATTAATGAGCCTATTCACGAGCCTTAACGAGCCGAGTTTTGGGGTGTTTGAACTCTATTCATTTATCTTTCCAGTCTCAAAATCTTGTTCGGACTTTGTTCGTTTAGCTTAACAAACGAGCTCGAATGAGCTTTTAACGAGCTGAGCTCTAAGCCGCTCTCAAGCGGGCCTGTTCGTTTACACCCCTAGTCATTATTTGGATTGATCAATTATAATTTTTTATTTTAACTTATGATTTTTTTTATTTGTTTGTTTGTCAGCACAAAGAATTGCTTTAAAGCTTCATAGACCTCTCATAAATCACTTCCAGTAAAGGCTAAGATTGTCCTCGCAATAAATAATTTAATTATTGGAATTTTTTACAATTTTCATGATAAAAATGTAGATTTTTATTTTTTTATTTTTGATGTATCATTTATTATTTTTACTTTTATCTTTTTATTTATTTAACATTATTATTGTTTATATTATTCCTCAATTTATATAAAATATATAAATTTTAATTATAAATAAATAGATAATGTGTATTCCAACTTATAAATAAATAAATAATATATTAAAACTTAAAGTATGAAATAATTAAAAATTGTTTGCGCTACGCGCAGATGTACGACTAGGTTGTATGTAAATATTTAATTTAAAATTTGATATTTGAAATATTAAATTTTAAATAATATCTAATAAAAAATTATTTCAAATATTTATTATAAATTTATCAAATTTTTATTAATATAAATTCATATAATTGTTAAATAAAAAATTTGATCAAAACTCAAATTTATTATTAAATCTCTTACATCTAAATATAGCAATTCATTATATGTCATTCACCTCATACTAAAATATAATCTATTTATTATAGACATCACTCATCTAATACTGAAATATAATATACTCATTAAATATGTGGCTCATTTAATGTTAAAATACAATATATTTATTATATGTGGCATTCATCTAATACTAAAATACAATATATTCATTAGATGCATCACTCATTTAACATTGAAACATAATATACATATGCTTCTAATCCGAGGGTAATGGAATGGCGTGGCTAGGAAACCTCTTCTCACCCCTCAAGGGATTAATTTTTTTCTAAAATACACCTTAATCATTTAAATTCACGAATTTACTTAACTAAGTGTATTAGCACGCTCAAATTTCAATAGATTTATCTCTTTCCTTGCTTACATAGATATTGATGATCAATGGTAGATTTTTTTTAATAGAAAGATCATATGATCAAGATGTTGATGGACTGCACAACAAAAATAATCTTTCCCATTTGAATTGATGATTGTAGAATTCAAATTATGCACCTCAAAATACACATAGAAAAGAGTTACCACTTAACTACTCCTACACTAGCTGATAGATGGTATTTTGACATTTTTTTTAAATTTCTATTCTCAAAATGGAATTGCTTCATCTTTGCATTTTCGCGAGGACATGGTGTCTTTTTTATGACTTTATTAATTAAATTTTTTTTGTAATTTTAAATTAAAAATCCTTTTTAAACTTATCGCTAATTTATGCTTTTCACTCATTTCATTTGATAATTTAGAAAATACATAAGGATTATGACTTCATGTTCAGTAGCACAAGAATACTAGCAAACACAGTTCTAGCAGCTTACAGACATGAACTGGATGAATAAACAAGAGCAGCAACAAAAGAGAGTAAAAACCAGAAAACTTTGGTCCAGATCATTGTCCATTTTTCTGCAAATTCAATGCCAATATTTGCGCTCCGAAATTACTCTATACAACGTCAAAGCTACCCGCATTTAGAATTCATTATTAGTCTAGACTATGGAGACTATTCAACGGCAGCATCAAAATTCTATTCTCAACTATAAAAATTTTGTTTAAATTCATTGCTATGTATAAATCTTCCAAAGTGAAATTCTACTCCAGTCTTCATCAATCATTTTCCACTACATGAAGAAGCTAAAGATTAAGCTAAATTCACATGTAGGCTGACTTTTCATGCAGTTGAGTGTTGGTAACTCTTTTCTTTTCATTCATAAATATAATAATAGACTTCAATGGTTCAGCATTACTTTACACCAGCCTGTCATTGATGAATATAAAAATGGCAAGAACTCAGTCAAAGATAGAACAGTAACACAATATAAAAAGTGCCAAAAGAACCAATACACAGATACTGATTCCAAATATAATCAAACACAACAAAATTAGTAAACAATGACCATATGACCATGTCCATGCCATTTTTCAATTCAAAGGGTAGTAAAACTGCATTTCCAACGTCGAGTTTCTAAATTTTCTGAGAATGGGACCCATTACTCAAAGTCTACAATAAGTTAAGCTAAATATGGATTAGGTACCGTATGGTGAATCATCTTGCTTTGTAGTTACGAAAATGACAAGCAAATTTTCCTACCACATTGCAAGACCATAGGAAAAAAAAAAAAAAAAAAAGAGCACGAGAGCAATACATTTGCTATTGATAAAGACTGAAAACTGATAGTGATAAAATAGTAAAAAAACCAAATACTTAAAGAGAGAAATACAAGTAGGGAAGGCTTGAACCTCATAGTGAAGATGGTCACTTGAACATGATTTTCCAGTACAAGAGCAGCCAGGGCAACTTTGTGTACACACTGTCCTTTTTTTTTTTTATGGCACAAGATGCTTGGATTATATAAACTCCACATAGCACTAGAAGTAACCAAGATGGATGTTACCATTACTTTAAAAATTCTTTTCTGGAAGTTGTGACCTTGAACTTTTGTTCTACTGCTTTTATCTTGTCTTCATTTTTCGTATTCTTCTCCTTTCTTTTTCCCTGCATTCATGTATTTACTACAGAATAAGCCATTCTTACCCCAGATATAAGATGCTCAGCAACATGAGATGCACAATGGATCATCCCCCTAACAAACTTTTAATTACAACTGCTACCTGTAACTGAAACAGAAGAGCTTCAAAAGCATTATGATCAGCCAGCAGCAAACACTCCACTCCCAGTCTCCTGCCCAGCAAATATGTAAAATTATAATCAATTTCAAGATCATGAATTCATAATATATGATAACAATGGCAAGGAAAAAAACCCAGTTTCTTTACAAGGGAAATGACATTACCTTGAGTTCATGGGTAAGAAATCTACGCCAGAAGCTATTGTCTTAGATGTGCTGGAAATTGGCCACAAGTAGGATCTTATTATCCTGTCTAATACTGTGGGCCAGAGGAACTAATAATCAGGTTCCCATGATGAGAGTGCATAAGTAATCCGACCCTTCCATCCCTGAAGCAACCACTGGCTATCTTCATCAATTACAAAATCCTTATGATATAGTGCATGCACCTTCTCCTTAGCTTCTGCTAAGATCTCCGAGTTCAAGGGGAGCTGCCTAAACCCAGCCCTTGAAATTCGAACCTGCCATTGCTTATATGTCTCTGGCCTCTCAATCCTCTCAGCACCTTCACATGCAATAACATTTTTTGCCTCCCATCCAAAAATCTCTCTCTCAATTAGCATCCTCTCTGGAATCTCACGAGGCACATTGGTCTCCAGCATATCAAACAAAGTAGAGTAGTGGAAGAGAGCCTCTCGGAATCGCGTTATAAAGAATGGAGCACTATATGCTCCATTTACTATCCCAGTTATGAAAACATCTGGATTCATCTTCCTGATTAGATTGAGAACAATATTTCTTGGACTCTCCACTACCACAGTCTCATCAAGTGAGTTTCTAAGTCGATACAGACAGTTCACAACAAGAACCTCATTTTTATCAATCTTGAGATCCTTAATTTGAACTGTGTCCCACTTCTGTGCTATTGCATTAAACTCAAATGGAACATTGAAAGTTTCAGCATACTTTGATAGGCGACACCCTGTCTCCTCAACCCTTTCTGCTGGTCGAAAACCTGGATGGGGAAGATCAATCCCAGTAATCCGTAGCTTGGGAGGTCCACCACGCCTGGATGAGAGACGTTGAATAAGGCAGGGCCATTGGAAACCATAAAGAATGCCAAAATCAATAATATGAAGTGTAGATGCATTTTGAGCTACATTCATAATTGTTTTATTTGAGAAGAAATTAGATAGCTTCCTAAATGGACATGCAGCAAGAAATAGATGGTAAGCTTTCAGGATATCAGCAGCTGATGTTGGCATGCTCATAAATCTTCTGTATATTTGGGTTCCTGAGCTAGCCATGCGTGCCTCAAGGCCATCAGCAAAAATATGGGCCATTCTCTGCATACCATCCCCTGTTGGAGAAGCATTCTGTCTGATTTGCTTCAGCAAGCCATTTGTATTCCGCAGATCATCTGCTGCCACAGCTTGCGCACAAAGAGTCAAAAGAGTTCTCAAATCCACCACATTCCTCTTACCTCCTTGTTTCTTACCTCGACCTTTTCCACCATTAGATCCTTTTGTTTGCACATTCTGTTGCACACTCTTATTTTTCCCACTCCGCAAAGCTTCACGAAGAGCAGATTCACTGTGTCCGCAGTTAAGCAATATTGTGTCAAAGTCTTCTGAACTAACAGTTGATTCAGCATACAGTAAAGATTGCTTGTAACTCCTTCCTCCCTCTAAATTTAAGTCATCAGGATGAGGATTCTTTTTTCCTCTTGAGTCATCAGGAGAATACTCATTCTTGTGCTTTTCCTCAGCCTTAAGTGCTGTATCCTTAGATTCTTCTTGCAATTCTTTAAGAAAAAACCCATTACTCTCTGAATCAATAAGTAGATTACCATGTGGAAGAAACTTGCTTGCTTCTTCAAACCCTTTCTTAAACTGCATAATTGACTCACTATCACTAAACATCCCAAAAATTGTGCTCGTTGGAGACTCCACAAACCCATCAACAACAGTACCCGTGCTGTTCCCAGAACTATGAGATGACTGAGAAACCGATTGAGAAGCACATCTCTTGGGATCACTAAGATCACAATTCCAGCCAGGATCAACTAAGTTGCTACTGCTAGTGCTGGTTGGACTGCTTGCATAGTTAACATAATTCAAGTTATGATTTTCACCTGAACTATTGTAATTATCACCTAAATGAGGAGTGGATTCATTATTGGGCGGAGGAGGATACTTCTCGCCGATAAGCTCGTACAATGACTTCTCAGCAGCTTGTAGAGCTGCTGAAGATTCTTGAAACATACATGTCTTCTCTTCTATATCTTCTTCCATAAGCATGTCACTAATGTACTTAAGAACCACATCACTAAAATCAAAGTCCTCATGAAAATTTCCATCTTGGCACAAATTTGAAGACAACATCAAATTACTAGGGTGAGTATCAGTACGCAGAGAATGCATATCGAGACAGTTTTGGTTGACAGAAGTCCTATCCAAGCTTAAACCGTTATCAAAATTCTGATCTGATAAAACTGACATAATCTCATCATTTAGTTTGAGGCCACCGACAGAACCATATAATCCTGTTAAGTGCTGATCCATGACCAACCGATTATCTATATTGCAAAAGCTACTATCCACAGATACCCAGAACTAAAAACACACAGAAGGTAAAAAAAATATAAGATCTTTAAGCAATGAATATGCACAAATGATTGAATTCAAAGTAAACCCAACAAAATTCAACTGATACCAAATATATATATTGACTACAGCAGTACTATACATGAATTTTTAGCATAAAGATTTGAATTTTTCTAAGCTTAAGAATATGGGGATGAATCAAAATAGCTTCTTTTGCAAAGATTAAATGATTCAAAAGCATATAGAGAAGGTGAAGATGGTACCTTAGCAGATAAGAGAGGACAGGAACTAAAGCGAGATATTTGACTGAGCAAAAATAGAGAAAAAAAGGCTCTTTTCTTCTCTTCTCTTGTTCAGTTCAGTTCTGCAAGAATTTAATATTACAAAACAGATCTTTTATTCTGTTTGAGCAACAAAATGAAAGTAAACTAAAAAGGTAGCAGTGGGATCATGGATTTTCAGTTGGCTCGCGGCTGGGAAATCTCAGCCGTCCGAAATCTCAGCCAGTTTTGTTGTCTGCCGTTGCCTATTAGTGAATATCTTTTGCCTTTTACCTTGAGGAAATGCTACTATTAAATAATTGAAGTGAGCCACTTCCCTCCAACCAAACCATTGCCATCACTTGTTAAATATAAAATATTTTATAAATATAAATATTATAAAAAATAAATACTATGATTTAATATTTTATTTTTAATATTCGAACGTAATATATTTAAAAATAAATAATTATTTTCTTAAATAGAAATATTATGTTTTAAATTTTTTTCTTTTGTCTGTAATTTAATGTTGAGCAAAATTAATATTAAATTATAATTTTAGTTTATATTGATAAATTACATGATAGATAATAGTTATTTTTATTAATTAGACAATATAAAAATATAATTTTTATCCTAAATTAGATAAATATTATATTTAACTTTTTATTTTATTTTCATATAAATTTTAAATACAATTATTTTGTAAACAAATTTTTATTAATCAAGTGCATTTTAACGGTAGTATCATGCGGCACTTTTTATAATTTATAGATATTTTTATTATTGTGCTTTTACAATATTATCCTTCGCATTCTATGATGCATTAATTATCTTTTCCATCTACATTTATTAATAATAAATAGATACCACAGATTGTATGTTCACAACCTTCACTGACAAAAACCAACAGTCTTAGAATAATTAAAAAAAAAATTCTCTCTTTTCGTTTTCTTATTGCATTATGCATCATGAAGCGACACAAAACGCAAACGTTTACTCAAATATACATTTGTTCCAATTTCTTAACTGAAAAAAACTGTCATGTAAACAGAAAACCTGGAAGGAAATACAATAACAGCTAATAATTAAATACAACCTTCCGTCTAAATAATATCCCCTTAAATTGCAAATTTACTAATATCAAACCATAATGCGCTCATTGTGCGGAATATTGACTAGTATATATATATATATATACACACGTGTGATGAAAGAGAGAGGTGGGACTTGAAGATAGCTTTCTGGCTTTCTCCCATGATAAAGATACAATGTATAGATTAGCTGTCAATTTTTTTAAAATGAATAGTTGTCAAAATTAATGTTTGCAAGTGCATTCATGAGGTGCATAACACTCCAGGAATTCATAGTCAAACCCCAAAATAAAAAAATAAAAAAAAAGCAAAAATGAATAATAAGCAAAAATGAATAATAAGCAAAAATGTTAAAATAAATATGAAAAAACTTAAAATTTAAATGAATCTTCAATTTATAATTTTCAAAAATGCCTTTCATTTTTTCTGCTTTATGATATTATATATTATATTGCATGCCTAATTTTTTTTCTCTTCAAACTAGAAATTGATATTCATATCATAATTGATTGTTAAATTTAATTTTTTAATATTTATACAATATCATATTAAAATTTACTTTATAGTATAACTTAAATATTTAATTTTAATTTTACTAATAAAAAATTCTGACTCAAAAACAAATAACTTTATATGGAGGCATGCCAATGAATAATAAGCAACATTTTTTTGTTCTTATGCTAAATTGATAATTAGTAGGCATATATTGACTATGTACCATATGCTAAAATGCAATATTCTTTGCTCAATAATACAAGGATGTGCTGTTAAAATATGTCATTATCATATCCATGCATGCTTAGAAACCTTCTAGAAACATCCCAAAAAATAATTGGCAGGTGACCCTTATCTTGCATTAATAGACCTAAAATGAAAGAAAGAAACTTTTGGGCAATGGAAAAATTTCATGAATATATGCAAAGAAACAAAAAGGAAATAGACATTCATTACAACTAATTTTTTTAATTAAACTCTAAAATTAAACATTAAATAAAATATTAATAGATTATAATAATTTGATAATACTTTAAATCACTTTCTTATCTACTAATATTATTAAAATATTGGCCAAAATCATTAGGTAGTAGTGATATTTATTGCTGTTGAGTTTTTTTTTATATAATTTTTTTGTTTAGCTTGAGTAATAGTATGAATTCTTGGATAATTTTACGGTACAAAATTTTTGAGTAATTTTATTTTAAATTTAGTACTAAATATGACATATAATTAAAAAATAATTAATTTATTAATTTTTAGCATTAATTGATAAATACTAAAATATATTATTGTTGAATAAATTTGTTAAAAATAATATAAATATGGATGTAATGTGATGAATGTATATATATTATAAAATTAGATATAAAAAATATTTTTTATGTTGAAAATGATGTGATAAATAAAGAAAAATTACTATGAAAATTACATTTTAATGTAAATTTAATACCATTTTGGTGTTTGTAGTTGGAGATGGCTTTGTTGACATAATTTTTTGCACACATGTTTTGACCATCTCAACCTTACCTCAGCTAAACATAGTTAAAATAAGCAAAAATGATAAATTTTTTAATTAATTTTAAGTATATGAAATTAATGTAGAATAATACATTCTGAAAAAATAATTTTAATTAACATGTAAACTAATATACAAAAATTAAATAAAATAATAGCCAATTTTATTCCAATAAATGAGCAATCATCTTCTTATTATCATTTCTAATTAATTAACATTACAATATGATAATGGAATTAATCAAACTCATTGTCATTTGGCATCATCAGAAATAGTAATATTATTGTTTACTTTGTTTTGCTTTTGTCTAATGACATATGTTTTGGTTGCTCGTTTGTATATGCTAATTAAATTGCTAACTTGACAAGTCACTTTGTTTGATAATGATTATACTAAAGACTCTAACAATTAGACCTAACATTAAATTTTTTTTAAAAATTAGTGCGTTAAAAATATTTTACTCAATAATCAAATTAATGATAAAATATTTTTAATATTTTATATTTAACTTATAAAAATATAATAAATAACTAATAATTATTGAACTCAACCGATAAGAGATTGTTTTCACTTAAATGACATGTTGGATTGAGTTGCAGTATATATAATCATATTAAATTAGTTATTTGAAGGCTTTTACTATTGTTTATAAACTTATCTGAATCGAGCTGAATTAATTAAAATTCAGTAAATTTTAAATATTGATTATTGAGCTCAAGAAAATAAAAATAAAAATGTGATATGTACATATATGATATTTCATTTATGAACCTAACCATAAAATGTATTGCATTAAGAAAAAAATATATTATTAGGTAGCAGAATATATTTATAAATCAAAGAAAAAATAATATTCAAATTATATCACATATTTAATTAATTTTTTTATTATAATAGCTAGCTAGCTAGTCGCAGTTCTTAGAACATTCAAAAATTATAAATAATGTTTAATAGTGTAAAATTTAATCAAATTAGTATATAAAAATATTTTTTATTGGAAGATATTATGTTTGAATTTTCATCAAAATTTAATTATTTTTTATATTATCTACGAAGAGTGAATAAATATTAATTTCATGGTTAATATAACCGTAAAAATACAAGTTTAATTTTAAACTTTAATTTTAATTTTAACAAGTTTCCAATGAAAAATACTACATTAAACTTTTAAACTATACACAAAGTTACCAAAAGTTATAATTTAGTAATTAAAAATAAATAATTAAAATATTTTATATTTGTTATAAATCTTTATTTTAAATCCTTAATTTCTTAGAAATAATGGTCCCAAAAAAAAAAAGTGATAGAGCACTACTGCACTAGGACTAGGACAAAGACCTGAGACTGCAGACGTTAGAAAGGTACAGTAAACTGATAAAGAAAATGATGGGCCCATTATTATATATGGTCAGAATTTTAGACCCACCTTATTTACAATATAATAATTATTTGGGCCCACTCTATGAAATTATGATTATATGAGACCCAACCCACTATGAATTTTTAGTAAACTTCACTTGCCATTTTTGGTTTTAAGGCATAAATTCATTTGAGGTACTTAAATTTATCGGCCTTTTAGTTTTAATTACGAATGCGCAAAAATTGGTTAAAATTGATTAATCGAATCAAATTGACTAGTTCGATTTGGTTATATATAGGTTTAGTTTAATTACGGTTTTTAGAGGTTCATAATTTCGGCTAATTGGTTCAATTTTAGTTTTGAAGGTAAAAAATCGAACCGTCCGAAATATTTATAAATATAATAAAATATTATATAAACTATTATATAAAATATATTAATTTAGAAAAATCTCTGTAAATATTAAGATTATAAGTAAAAAATATTTCTAGTTACATTATTAATGAATAAATTTTACAAAAAAATAAATTAATTAATAAATCAAAATTATAGAAATTATTTCAAAAAATAAAATTGATAAATCGGTTAACTGATTAAACTGAACCAGTTTGGATATATATTCAGTTCGATTTTGGTTTGAAGTTTTATATATTTTCGGTTAGTCAGTTCGGTCAATTTCAGTTCTAATTGAACTGAAACCGACCGATTCTCACCCCTAGTTTTAAGCTCCTAAAGTTTTGTTTTGTATATTTAGACTCTTAAATTTCATGGATTTAAAGTTTTAAACCCTTCTATCAATTTTTAACACATTATTTTCTTTTGATCCCTAAAGTTTTATATTTTTAACATTCATACAATTTTTTAATTTTTAACATTTATATAACTTTTAAAATTTTTTCATCGGTAAAAATAAATTTACTTATTTTAATTTCTAATATTTTAAATTATTGTATGCATATTTAAATAATTTTAAATTTTAAAAATAAATAAACATGTTAATGCTAAGATAAAAACTTATAATAATACTACCGTTTTTTACAACATTTTAAATTATTGTGAATAAATTTTTATAATATAATTTTTTTTCACATACCCAAAAGGCATGATAAAAAAAAATGAAGGTTAAGATAACGGTTATAAAAAGTTTGAGTTGGTTGGAAAATTTATCACCATTTTTGGTGATGTATAGACATGAATTGGTATCCACTATTTATAAAAGTTATATTATAAAAAAATATTCAAAATAATTTAATTAAAATTTTGTACAAAAAACAAAAAATTTATTAAAATATAAAATTTAAATTTTAAAGAATTATAAAATATTTTTATCATAATCTCTTTTAATTATGGTATTTCTTTTCATCATAATATTTTATTTTAAAAATATAACATTTTATTTTGAAAAACAGTAGATCTATTATAATTTTTTATCTTAACATTAACTTGTTTATTTATTTTAAAATTTAAAATTATGTAAAAATGTATATAAATTTATGTTTTTAATTTAAAATATTAAAAATTAAAATATGTAAATTTATTTTTTACCGTTAAATTTTTTTTTAAAGTGATATAAGTGTTAAAACGTAAAAAATCATATGAATGTTAGAAATATAAAATTTCAGAAATCAAAAGGAAATAATTTTTGTTAAAAAATAAATAGAAAGATTTAAAATTTTAAATTTTTGAAGTTTGAGGACCTAGATATATAAGATAAAATTTTTGAGAACTAAAGTTAAAAAGCTGATAAATTTAAGGGTTTCAAAAAGAGTTTTGCGTTGTTTTAATGATTGAAAATTATATTCTTAAAAGTTTTTAATTTTTATTGATATTAGCGGCAAAAAAAGGGAAACTCAGATAAAAGAATTCACTTCAAATTAATAAATAAATATAAAAATAAATTAATTGAAGTTTAATCGACCTTTTTTTTTTCCTTTTTGACCGTTTGGGGTGTTTTTTCTTAACAAAAGCCTAAAATAGTTAAATAACATAATAACAATTTTTTTATTTAGAAATGAAGTTTAAACTCTACTTGATGGAATGATTAGAATTATATATATATATATATATTATGCAAAATGTTGTGAATTAGTTTGGTTAGTAAAAAAATTATTGTTCCTCATGAGTAGTTCAAATAGCAAAATGTTTAGACATCTAGTTTGAGCAAAGTAGGATTCAAACCTCCACCCCTCTCTCTCCCTCTCGTGGTGTTAGAAATTAACCTTTGTACTAGTAAAAAAAAATATTTTTAACTAATTTCAAGTAAAATATATAGTTTAGATCAACACATAAAATAATTTAAAATATATTTAACATTTAAATTATAGAATGTTTTATTATAATCTTAAAACAACTTTTTTTTTGGTACCCTTCTATTAAAAAAAATGACCACATGTGTTTGTGATTTGTGCCACAAGTAGTTTCTTTAAAAAAAAAAAAAAAAAAGAATCAAGTGGTTGACATGTCCATGTAGCAAAAATATTATTCCCCTGTTTTTTTTTTTTAAGAAAAGGTCAATAACTAGAGCTAGCAGAGAAAATGACAATGAAAGGGCTAATAATTATGTAATTTTTCACTGTAGCGCTTTACTATTAAATCAAAATAGTACAAACTAATAATTAAGTAATTGATAAATTATAAAATATTAAAATTTTCTTTTTGCCAGTAGAGATTGGAAGAATGGAAAAGGGGTTAAGATTTCAATACGAGTCCTTAGTCCATCTTCAACGCCACAGCAAAGTTACTATTTTGCGTAGGTATTTGGCGTGGGATGGCTCCAAACCCACGCCAGATTCAACAAGGTTTGGTAAATTGTGCCAAATCAATTTTAATATGCATTGCTATTCCTTATTTTTTTATTATTTATAATTATAAAATAGTTCTATACTTTTATATTTTTATTATTTTAGACTAATTCAATTTAATGTTATTTTATTTTTTTTATCATGATATTTATTTTGTCTACTTTTTAATTAAAAAAATGAATGTATTATTATTAATATTTTTAAATTTAGGTTTGGCCAAAGTGCCATTGGCGAATTAATAATGATAGGTTACTTTCAAAAAAAAATAATGATGATTGGTCAACTAAAATGGTCAAAGTAGGGTGAGTAAGCTTTATAATTCACATTTGTACCGATCAAAGAAATTTGATATAATTATTTATATTAATTATATTTACATGGATATAAAATAATTTATAAAAATAATAAAAAATATAAAATATAAAAAAATATATAAAAAATAATTTTTAATATGAAAATTAATATTATGAGTCGAACATCAAATTAGTGTAAATACACAAAAACAGTGCAAAACTTACACTAAACTTGTGTCTTAGGTTTGGCCCAAGTGCCATTGTTGCACTTTGGCGAATTAATAATGATAGGTTACTTTCAAAAAAAAAATAATGATGATTGGTCAACTAAAATGGTCAAAGTAGGGTGAGTAAGCTCTATAATTCACATTTGTACCAATCAAAGAAATTGGCCTTAGACCACAATAGTAGTAGTGGATATACTGCAACAACTTATGTTTTTGATAATTTTAAAACCTTTACATTAATATTTTATTATAATGGTAAAATAATCAAATATGAAGTTGCAAAAATGAAATTTTAGTTTGACAGTTCAAACTAAATTTGTGTTTCAAAATGTGAAATATTATTCGAGTTGTAATGATATGATGGTTTTTATTCAATTTAACTCAAAATTAAGTGTTTATTTTAATTTTTTGGAAAATTATATTTAAAAATAAAAAATAAATTGGACCTAAAGTTTGATAAATTAATAGCAAAAAGTTCTTTTTAAAATATTAAAAATTATATGGTTGAATCAACATTTATTTTTATTCATTAGATATCAAACATGTCGAGAATTTTTTAACTATACGGTGGGGAGTAGCTTTTTCCTTTACAAAATACTCACCATAAGAGTGATAAAATTACATTAAATATTAGTAGATAAAGAGATTTGAATCGGAGATCTCTTCTTTCCTCACGACCAACCAAATATAAAGTGAGAATACCAACCAACCAAATAATGAGGAGTTTAAACTTTTTTAAGTAAAATTTTGAAAAAATAAATATTTTTGTCACTCTTATAAAGTTCATCTAATTCAACTTCGAAATAATTAAAGTTCATATAGTTTTCGGTACCAAAACATCAAATGCTTAAAAAATTTATCTAATTCGACTTTAAAAAAATTGAAATTTATATAATTATCGGAACTGAAACATCACATAAAACAACAAATTTGATAAACTACTAATTAAAAAAGTATTTTAAAATATGAAAAATTATATGCTCTATATATGCCTTCATCCTTTACCAAATGAAGAAAAAAGTTAAGTTGGAGTTCATATAGGAGTCAAATGTACCATCACCTAATTGAGAAATGAAGAATCAAAGGAGGTGGTGAACCAAAAAAGTGGCTAACTTCTCTTGTAATCCAAGGCTCCGTTGTTATGATTAGGTGGTGGGTGTGAAGTTTGCTTACACCAACTCTTTCTTTTTGACCATAGGCCATGGCTTGCAGCCCATCTCCTTTTGGCCCAAAGTGGTAAAATTTTTATATTATTACATAAATATGGTCTATTTTTCTATAGATAAATTTTTTTATTTAAAAAATAATATAAAAACACAAGTAAACACTTTGCAGCCAATGAACTCATTTCTTTTATTGCTAATTATTACTTCCTCTGTTCTTAAATAATTGTCGTTTAAAAATTCTTCTCATAGATTAAAAAATGCATTTACTATATGTATAAAATATTATACTACCCTTATAATAATTCATTTAACCAATTATTAACTTTATATAGAATCTCAAAAGGAGTAGATATTCATTCAATTAATTCTCCTATATTAAATAGGAGTGAAATAGAAAAAAAAGTAGTTAAAGTACATTGACAACTTAAAACGTCAATTATTTATAAATAAAATTAAATTTTTAAAACGTCAATTATTTAAAAATAGATGTAATATTTTTTTTTTTTGAACATGGTGCAAGAGAGAAAGATCAAACCCTTAATAGTTTAAAGAAAGTTATACTATTAGAATTTTCGACGTACCACTATGCGTAGAAAGCCCATTTTATTTTTGATTATAATATACATTTAATACAGTACTTTATGTAGTTTAATTTATTAAATTAACATGCCACATAAAGAAATGTCATAACATAATATAAGTAGTTCTCTTTTTAATTGAAAATTACATGTTTAATTTGGTTTTCAAACTGATTAAGAGTCTTCAAATAATATTAAATAATTTATATTATTTTATTAAATTAGATAGTTCAAATAAAATGTAAGTTAAATAAGATTATAAACAATTTAATAAACCAATTTTTTAAAACCAAGTATATAATTTAGAATATATGAAAAAATAATACCATAAATTTAAAAAAAAAGTATTTTTTTTATTATCGTATGATAGAATATCTCTCAGTGGCTTTAACAACCTATTAATTATGAGATCAAGTTTTGGATATATTGTTCTATTCATGAAAGTATTATTAATGAGTTTTCCTTCAATGTACATATATGTATTTATATAGATAAAATAAAAATTGTTAAATTAATTTTTATTTAATTATAGTTATTACTTTCTCCGTTCTATTGCAATTGTCTTTTAAAGTAGTGTTACAAATATTAAGAATTATAATATTTAATAGACATAATTATAGGTTATAGGTGCAAATAACTATATAACCATTTTTTTTAAAAACTAAAAGTTAGTGTTAATTACAATTATTTCAATAAAAAATTTACTCTAAAATTAAGATATGGGTAAAATTGGAAAGAAGAATTTATTTTTTATTGGTAATTTAAAAAAGTTATTTGAAGTGAAATAAATTTTATTTTCTTAAAAGATAATTGGAATCAACATAGAGAATAATACGCATATAGTGTTTGTTAACTACTCAAATATTCCTTTGGAAATTAATTGAGAAAACTCTTGCCCAACAAAACTGAATAATTTATTTGAATTTAATTCACTCAAAATAATCATATTATTACATGTTATTTTTCTTGTAACATCACTTAGATAAGAACATAACATTTCTTTTAATTTTTTAAGCCAATCAATCAAGATGATGGCTTTATAGAAAATTGATATTATTCCTTGAAATGGTATATTTTAATCCTAACTTTATAGCCTATAGTAATAATTGAAGATTCCATTAGATTTATATCTCACCACACCACATGCCAAGGTTATATCCAGATTCCACACCCCCTAATCTTCATTTTTGGACTTACTTGCACTAAAGTAATTTTAAAGTATTGATGTGTGAATGCATAAATGATAGAAGACATAAAGTATACATATAAAATTATATTTTTTATTGATATTTATTACTACAAATGATTAAAAAAATAAATTAATTCAAATAAAATTTAAAATCTAAATTTTATGCAAAAGAAAAAGATGTTAAAAAAAGTTTTCTTATATAATCAGATAGAGATAATGATCAGATTATGATTGTCAGTATATTGAGAACTGAAATTATAAGTATTTTAATTATTATAGTATTATCAAATTTATAGATTTTGAACCGTTTTATTATGCTATTAATCTGATCACTATTTCATCATTTTTAATTTTTAGCGAATTTAAATCTATATCCCTGTTAATATATTGTTAGTTTGAATCAATAATATTAATTTTTTTTTTCAAAATAAAAATTTATAGTTGTATTAAATTAACTGTTATGAGTTCTAAGTAATGATATATATAATGAACTATCATATACACAATTTATATCAAACTGAATTGCTGACCAATGATTTTAGACAAAAATATCAAAATCAGAAAAAGTGAAAAAGAGAAAGATTACAAAAACTTGACAGATTGGTTTTGTTAGATATTTAAGATTAATGTAGAAGGGAGGCACGTGCCCAGGAGACAGGTTAGTTTGCACATTGCTGTAACGAGAATATAGAGAGACTTGAATTACACGAAATCCTTGCCCAAAATTTAGCCATCTTTGAAAGCAAAAGACTTCTTCTGATCATCAAGTCTTTGTTGCAGAAAAGTTTTAAAAATAAAAGCATCACATGGTGGTAACGTGTTGGGAACAAAGTTTACTATTACACCAACACTAGTTCCTCTTGAATTCTCTTACTGCCTCCATTGATTTTTTAATATTAACCACCCCTTTGCTTTCAAGCTTCATTATCCATCTCTCTCTTCTACCATCAATAACTTTCTTTTTTTTTTTAAAAAAAGTCAAGTTCCTCATCAAAATATATTTTATGATTTTACCAACAAAAATATATCACTAATAGAAGTTATTCCTGCTTAAATAAACAAACATGATTTTATATAGTCGTTTTAAATTAGTTATTTAAAATTTTTTATTGCAATTATAATTTTATTCTGATAGAATAAAATTATATAAAATTAAGTTATATAGATTTGATATTGAATTGTATAATTAATGTACTTTTTACATATACCTTGTAAATCAATATGCACACGCCAAGTACTATAGTGTTTCAATAAATTCTTGGACAAAAATAGAGGAATGTTGAAACAAATTTTACAATAAAAATCTAACATTTGATTCACAAATGTGTTGAAACTGGACAGGTACAGATATTAGCATCAGAAGTAGTGGCCAACAAAAACAAGAACAATGGAAGTGAATAAAATCTTAAAAAGAAGAATAAAAACTACATTTCTTTAGATTATTCTGTTCAATATTGTATTACATCAAAATAAAATAAAAAATAAATGAATTGAAAAAACACTGTAAATTCTGTTAGTGTTCTTTATTGCATGGAATCATTTACAAATGCCAAATCCTTTCACATTGGAAAGGTGGCAATGAATCATGTGAGTGTGAGAAATATTACATGAAATTTGAATCCTTTTTTGTACAAGTTGTTCTTGTTCACTGTTCTTGTCAACATTTTTCCTGTCTTTTTACATCATGATACCTTCTACTACTCCATTTCTACCACCATGGCCCTCTGTGATCTTTAAAACAGCAGCCTGATTCTTGCAATGCTGCTTAGCTTGATGTTGAGACCAGTATGCATGAGCAGCTAGCACCCTGTCCAAGAGCTCCTGGGGCACAGGCTCTCCCCTTCTTTGCTGCGGGGCTATCTTAGCTGTGTGAACCAATGTCTTCCATTTATCCTACACAAACGGGATAAAACGTAAGTAGCAATTAACAGTATCATCATAATGCCTATACCTACATATATAACACTGACACTCTTTTGCTACTCTGTCCCTACAAAAGGGGCGTTCATTTTAAGCACAATGCTCTAAGGAGTTCATCTAGCAGCAAGCTCAAATTGTCAAAAAACGTCAAGACTACCGAGTTCACATGGTAACTTAGCATAAGCATTCACACACTATAAAATCCTACATGGATGTGCGCTATCAATTGGGGAATAAATGAGCCCCAGAATGCCTCCAAAGATGAAATCAAATAACCTCTAAATTCCCAGGCAGAAAAAACTCCAAGGAGACTATCTATTTGAATGAATTTGTGTCACTTCCAACAGATGTATCATTTTTCATGACAACCATATAAAAATACCTTCAAGTCCACGTAAGTTCGATGGTCTGCATCTTCAAAGGATCGCAACTTAACATCACGCCACCTGCAAAATGAGAACATTCTTGAGTCTTCAACTAAGATATGCAAACTATTACATATGTAGCTACAAATAACATCACACCTTCCAGTTCCAAGTTCCTCAACTGCTTGAACTAGTGCTTCTACTTCTGAAACAGAGAATGGTCTCCTGGTTCGACGCTGTACAAGTTCAGATCGCCTAGTTTTCTGATTAACAGGAACCACAGCAAGTGCATCAACACTCACTTGTGGAACTGTGACCAGAGCTCTAGAATCTGACGGTGGTTTTTCAGTTAAGTCAGTATAGGAGGAAGCTGGCTCATTATTACTATCAGTGTTATTGCCTGGATTAGTCAACGGAAGAGGGTCAGGTAAGGCATCTGGAACCCCTGAATCTAAAACAGGAGCAGCTGGGGACCTTGAAAAAAAAAAAAAAAAGCAAAATGCATCAAGCTCACAACATAAAGTGACAAAAATTGCCCCCAAAAATTATTCTACATTTTGGAAAACATATAATGCAAATATCAGTTACCCTGACACAAGTTGAGCAGCATCACATAATAATGGAACTGCAGGATCCTCGGTGCACACAGTTGGAGGAGCTTGCCCAGAAGTAGGTTCCAATGTAAAACCCAGTGTATCAAGATTTTCTTTAGAAGTTATACCAGTTTGTAGTAAAGTTCTATTGTCATCCCTAACCTTCTTTCCGTGCCGAACCACTCCAACACGTAAACCCCCTCCAAGTATAGCTGTCACAGTCTCCATGACCGTTCTCTGCAGAAAATTATGTAACATCAATGGTCAAAATCAGAAACTTAAAACTCATTGAGCCTTAGTGAAATCTTGCCAAAACAACAAAATCAAGATTAGAATTCCAATGCCAAGTAAATGACCTATTTACTACAAGTACTTAACATATAATAAAAATGCACATCAATGAGTAAAAAATTCTATCAATAGATAAAAATATAAAAGAAAGCATCAACCATGAGAAAACGAGGACATACCAGCCTGATAGAGAAGGGAAATTTTTTTTTAAGAACATCTCTATCCAGAATGGTGTGCCCTGAATTTATTTAACATAACAAAACAAAAAATGCACATCTATACCTTCAGAGAAGCAATAGTTGAGGTTTCAGGGACCTCAATAAAAAGCTCTGGTATCCTGAAGGACTTGATGCTAAATTTAACTGTACAAAAGAATGAAGCATCTAAGAATCTCTGGTTGGCATTGCACAATCAAACCATAACAGAATTATACATCAAGTCAGCACTAGCTCTAATACCATAAGCATCCTTGGAATTGAAAGAAGCTTGATGATGGCCAACAGTTGAAGATGACACCCCATTTTCTGTAAACAACTACAACTATTAAGCAAAATCAACGTTGAACATCAACAAAATACAGAGACAATCAAGGTAGAAACAAACCTCCATGAAACATTGCAGCTAAGCGATTCTTACCTGCATGCATATTCTTTTCTGGTGAGTTGCAAACACTCTCACTGCTGAACCCTCCATCAGACGTTACAACTAAACTATGGTCAGAAAACTTCCTCCTCTTATAAAAAGTGTCACGTTGATATCGTTCACGACTGTAAGATATTTTCCTCTTGCGAAAGAAAGGCTTCATTCCTCCATCTAAAAAACCTGTAACAAATATCAGAACAACAGCATTTATGTCCAGTGGAATGCAACGATAAATGAAAATGGATACATTATTGATGCAACTAAATGTGGAGTATACATGAACTATTAAACAGCTGCTTACCAACTTTAGAAAGTTCATAATCCTTCAATTTTGGAGCAACTTTCCAATATTTAGATGTCAGTAATTTCCTTATTCTTCTGTCCCCAATTCGGGACGGATACCTAAATGCCCTTGGCTTGGCGACAGGTTCATTAAACCTAGAAAAGTTTTCATCATCATCTCTAATGCCTAATTTTAAATCATTCCTGTGCCTCAAAATAGAAGCACTGGAAACAGGATCCCCGTGTGGTGGCAATTTGACATTGTTGTCTATATTGACCAAAGAAGGAAATTTCTTGCACAATTCCATGGGATCCTTTGAACTACCTGTGTTATCAATGGTCAAACCTCCAGTCTCCAGACCATCAACATATCGCTGTCTGGTGAATCCATTTTCTACATATACGTCCCCCATAGAAACTGGAGAGCCCTTCTCTACTTTACAAGGGAAATTATCAGACAAAGCCTTGCTTTTGAAAATCGGAGACTTCGCATTACCACTATCTTTCACTGAGGAACCTGAATTTGTGACTACAGAAGAGCGATCCACACTCTCAGCATGTGGAGATTCCTTCATAACACACTTCTGATCACCGAACTCAGGTAAAAAAGCACTTTCTTCACAGCTTCCCTGATCAGTACAATCTGTTTTCAGCGGTTTATGTTCACCTTCCTCCTGCTTAAAACCATCATCAGCAATTGCAGGTCGATCATTTGTATCAGATGCATTGCTAGAAGCAGAAGAACTTTCACTCTCCTGTAATAATTTTCCTGCTAAAGAAGCAAGTAATTCAAATGCACTGTCATCAACTTTCTTTTTATGCAGATCCCTCCGCTGAAATCAACAACCAAAGTAATCAAAATTAGAAAATATTCAAAAAGCATGCAGATAATAAAGCTGGCAAATCTGAAATTGCACTAATTACTTACCCTCGCAGATCTAGGAGCCCTCGGAACAAAGGGAAGATGGAAGTTATTGAAACCATTATCTTGCCTCCTCTTCAGAACCATATCTTACAAACATTGACAAATTATGCTACCCACATTTCTTCCCTGTCATGAAATCCACACAAAAGAAAAACTATATCAGCTTATAGATGTAATTTAACTATTCCACAGGAATTGAGACTGAATTATTAGTGATCTTAAGTCATCAGGCAAAATAAGCAACAATGCAACATCACATACTTTAAAATTAAAAGTGGCATTTGCTTTTGAAAGACATCAAGAGCATAGATGAAAGGACATGGCCAACTAGGTAAAAGTTCAACATTCTTAAATGAACAATTCTCATAATTAATAGTTGACCCACAACCAACCGCCATCCAAAACAGAGATCCATGTATCATTGCTCCATGACAGGCAGAAACTACACTAAAATATTCCCAAAAAACCTCATAAACAGTAATCTAACGGAATACCATTAAAACCTGATCATGAACCAGATGGATCAAAAAAACTGCTTCCTTACAACAAATTATTTTGGGAAAATTATCATCTTAACCCAATTGTAATAAAAACCCTCAAAATTCACAATTCAACCACTTGGATTATCATATCAACATTGAGATCTCAGAATTCCCAAACAAAGATCAAACACAAGTTCAGCAAAGTGAATGACCCAAAAATTATACACCAAAAAACTAACATCAAACTGTTTCTCGGTAATCACAATTCAAAAAAGCAAAATCCAAATCTTGAATTTGGGTTCTGCTCTACGTGATCAAAAAGCCTGAAATAAATTGAAACTTCCCATAAACCCATATCCACACAGACACAATTCAACTGAATCAGAAGAATTCAAGACTGCAAGTTTTCCTTAAAAAACCGCCAAAAATAGAAGCCCCGCCTGATATATCTTAAACCCAAAAACCATTATCAGAAAAAAAAAAAAATCATAAACAACAACCTCATGATCAAACAAATTGTAAAGAATCCAAATTCCCACTCAAATTCAATTTCCAACAAAACCCCATATCAAAACACAATTTGTAACATCAGATCCCGATCCCAGTTTCTAGTTCGGTTAAACATTCCCACCAAAACCCAAACGCCTCGAAATTCCCAATTCAAGATGGATCCCATCTCTGTTTTCAACCACAATTCACAAAAAAAAAAAAAACAACCAAAAAAATTCAAGGAAAGTGAATTCCACAAGGAATTGGGTTTCAATTTTACTCACCTGACAGATAAAAGAAACGATCTTGGGTTAAAAATCTACAAAATTATGTACAGAACAAGAAAAAAAAATTTCTCTATCAATGCAACTGAAATTTTCTTGAGAATTTTGAAGAGAATCAAAAGATCAGAAAACAGAATTCAAGAATTCAATTGAATTTCATTACAATTCCCATTTTTTATCTTGAAAACAATTTCAATCAAGACAAAAAAAAATAACTGAAATTGAAGAGGGAGAGATTAAAAAGAAAGGAAAAAAAAATTGAATAAAACACAGAAACCTCTCTTTTGTTTATATATAAAAAAGAAAAATAAAAACAGTGGCTTAAACCTCCCTTATATCCTTTTATAAACTCTTGACCACAAAACCGGATTAGCGAGTGCAAGCCCATTAATGTACCGGCAATAACCGGTAACAACTATAAACCATTAAACCCCATCTGTCTCTCTCTCTCTTCCCTCCCTTTTTCTTTTATGTTAATGAATTGTTCAAGGCAAGATGGGTTTTTGACACGTGGCATCGTTTTGTGATTGTACCAAATTTTTCTTTTTTTTTTTTGGGATAAGGAGGAAATTTTTTTTTTTTTTTAAATGAAGAGAAAATAAATTGGACATGGAAATGGGAAGGTTTTGATTTGGTGTAATTGGTCTCTTGTTTGTGTGTTGGTGAGTTGGTGTTTTATTGGTTTACCTTTGTTGTTGTGGGCCATAAATGTGAGGGCTATGAAGTGAATTTCGTGATTTGATATAATCTTCTTTGATAGAATTTATGGAATATTCTTATCCTTTTCTCTAAATACTTTTTATATTTTCAAAAAAATTCTTTTATCCATGATAAATTAAAATATTTATTTTATTTGCTATTGTTTTTAATACAAGCGCTCGATGTCCAACTAATTTAATTTGACTTCATATAACACGATTTTATTCATTTAGATGACAACAATTTTTATCACTAGAAACCATAATAAATAATAATTCAATCCGTCATTTAGATGACAATAATTTTTATCAACTAGATTATTTGCTATTTTTTTAATATATTATTGAAAAATTTACGACTATTTTATTTAATATTTACTAATATGATAATAAATATTAAATATACATGAAATTATAAATTGTTAACATGGCATTTATATGGTATGGACATAATTTTTTTTTCTCTTTTTATCATATTATTTTTTTATTATAAGATTTAAGAGTGGACATACTTATATTACTATGTATATAAATATAGATCCACGTAAACTCAGTTTAGATATATATATATATTAACAATGCTAATAAAATGAAACATGTATTTAATTTGTTAAAAAATTATACGTCAAAAATATTAAAAATCAAATCACGTATTAATTTTTATACATTTTGATATATTTATTTTCTTGTAAGATAATATCATTATATATAAAAAAATT
>CATIWM010367053.1:0-18933 GCA_949671775.1 Mallotus repandus
CTATAATCTATATAAATGTATGAAGGGTAGGGGGGACAGATAAAATTACAAAAGATCTTCACTCATTATTATATAAAAATTAGATAATTTAGTCATTTACGAATAAAAATTAAATTAAATTAATTAAAATGTAATTCTAATTTAATTGAAAGTATATTTCCTATTTTAATTATGATAATTTCCATTTTATCTCTAAAAAAATTACATTAATTAAAATGTAATTCTAATTTAATTAAAAATAAATTTTCTATTTTAACTATTTTTTTCTAACAAAAATTTAATATTAAAATTTTAGAAGTAATTTTGTTAAAAATATATATTTTTCTATTTTAATTAGGTCTACTTGTATTTTATCTAATATAAATCAAATTAAATAACATAATTTTATAAGTCTTACAAAATTAAATTTAATAAGTAAATAAGTAAATAATTAAAATCAAAATTAATAAATTTTATAAAATAATTAATTATAAAAAATATTAACATAAAAAAGTTGAAAGATTGTTGTGTTTAAATAGAAAATTCATAAAAAATGTAATAAATCACTATATTATAACTCTATTAGGTTTGTAAAATTAGATTATTATTTAAATAAAAATATTGAAAGAGTGTTGTATAATTGTTTAAATAGAAAATTTATTAAATTTTTTATTTGTAATCATATTTTAAAAAATACAACATATAATTTTGTAATATTACATTGTTATATTAATATATAATACCTTAGTTTTTTAAAAAAATTTATTTAATTAAATAATAATAATATCAATATATATATTTAATAATTTCTCTACCATCACGAGTTAAAAAATTTCTCTACCATCACGAGTTAAAAAATTTTTTTTATTCACATGCGAAGCACGTAGTTATTTACCAGTATATATATATATATATATAGCCCCAAGGGATTGAGTCTTGCGATAATCAATTAATGTTTACAGCTGGACTTCAGATTCGTGATTTGAACTTTAGTCCACCCCTATCTTTAATATATATATATATATATATATATATTACAAATAATATACATATTTTAAAATAATTAATTAAATAATTTTAATAAATTAAAAATTATAAATTAATCAAATACAAAAAAAACTTTAAAAATTTTTAATCCCAAACCAAATATTATTATGTTTTCAAAGATAAGTCAATTTTAATTACCACTCGGTTCATACACGCATAACAGGCTTTTAACTCTCATAATCATTAAGCTACCTTACGATTCCGAGGTGGAGCTGACATGAAAACTCGCATTAGCACAACAATGAATAAAAACAAAGTTAAAAATCCAAAAATATGAATAAAAGTTTTGGTAATAAAAAGAAAAAATATAAATTATATTATTAGCACGAAAAGACATGAAATAGGAATCCAAAATAAGATTATTAAGGCTGCATTAAGATATTTTTTTTGAGCATGAACTATGTAGAGAATATTCACTCCATGTTGGTGGCCTTAAATGTAAAACAATTATTCAAAATAATTATTATTTTTAATTGCACTTTTAGTCAGTGTAATCATGCATCATATTACATTCAATTGAAATCTATCTCTATTTTTAAGTTTTTAAAGGAGTTTATGCTACATAAACAATCAAATAACTAATTTTTAAGGATTTTTTTAAAAGAATTAAAATATATCATGTATAAAAAAAATTACAAATTTGGTGTCTCAACTTTTGTAATTTTTCTATTTGAGTGTCTGAATTTTTTTTTTTTACCATCAAATGTCTGAATTTTATAAAAGCATACCAATGTAGTGTCTCTAGTAGATTTAATGTTGACTGAGTGCTGAATCGAATCAAATATGACCCACTTTTATTCCAGTTATTAGTCATGTCATGTGCTACGTGTATTACATTATTTAAAGGACAAAATTAATCTTATTAAAGATTATAAATTGACAAAAATAACCTCAACATTAACTTCCGCCGCAGACATTGAGGGTGACTGAATAAGAGTAATTTTGTCCTTTAAATAATGCAACAACTGTGGCAAATGACATGGTTAATGACTGAGATAAAAGTTAATCATGTTTGATCTGACTGAGCACCCAGTCAACATTAAATTGGCCGGAGACACTACATTAGTATATTTTTCTAAAGTTCAGACACTTGATTGCAAAAAAAAAAAAGTTCAAACACTCAAATAGAAAAACTACAAAAGTTGAGACACCAAATTTGTAATTTTTCCTATATAAAATATGATATTTTGTTACTTTTTTTTATTATATTAAATAGAAGAGAATAAGTGTTTGTGATAGAATGCAATAGAGGTGTTATAAGTGGAATAAAAGAAATTTTTTTTAAGTAAAAGGTTGGAGTTCAGAAATCATTCTGAAGTCTAAGATTTATTAAAATTAAAGAGCAAAAGTTATACAGAGATCGAGAAAAAAGAAGAAGTAGAAGCCTCCAACAAAAGAGAACAGAAACAAAGGACTCTTCTGCTATAAACATTAAAAATAATAGAATTACAAAAAAGAATCATAAATTGAGTTTTTGCAGTTTCTTGGATGCTCTTTTCACAAGAGACATCTGTTAAGGATCCTGGGATTTCTTTAAAACTTTCTTTTTATGATTTGAAACAGTAGTCCAATTGCAATCATGAAGCTCCACTTGGTCTGCCCAAGACATAGGATCATGAGGGTGGGTTGCATCTGTCTGTTGATGACTGATATCATCATTCGGCCAAGGCAAATGCTCATGAGCAGTATCTGTTAAACCCTTACTATTGTGACCATCTGCAATATCTATTGACCTCTGGTGATCATCAGAAACATCATCAACGTCATGAACAACCTGCGCTGAAACCTCTTGTTGAAGATCAACCCGCAAAGCATCAGAAGAGAACTAGAAAGCATACTGATTTGGCACGCTATGAGCATAATTCTGGTCCTTCTGATGCGCTATAAAATCACCTAGATCATCAATATAGGTGTTGGTTATTGTAGTTATAGGAACCATAATCTCCTCAAAAGTTACAGTAGATGGCAAATTGCAACGTAGCAGTTCAAAAAAGTTAGAAACTAGAACAGTCTATTTTGGCTTCCATACAGGATGATCATTCTTTTTTGGCTTCCATACAGGATGATCATTCTTTTTTGGCAAACGTGACCTAGCCCTTGAATCAGTAGACTTGTGCAACGAAGCATTGGGCATTCGCTTTTTACCAAGAAGACAATCCTGTGGAGCATGACCAATATTATAACAAAAATTGCAAAATAAAGTTAAATTTTCATATGCCACATCAATGAAGAAACTTTTTCCAATTCTTTCCACTAAAAGATTTTCCAACAATTTGTTTGATAAATCAATATCAATTAACACCCTAGGGTAATGCCTAAATTCGCCATGAAGAGTTGCATGATCAATCTTTAATGGTTCACCGATCCCTCGGGCAATGGATACTAAAATCTGATGGTGCCAATATTCCCATGATAACTTGTAAAATCTAACCATATCTGCGAATTGGTAAATTTTTGCTCATAAGGGTCGAAGTCAGGGCTCTAATGTTGTAATCTAAGGATCCCTGGTTTGAGTGCAATGGAACCTCTACTCCAGACTAAATTTTTTTCATCGTTGGAAGATAAAAGAACAGTGTAAAAATCGCATCCCAAAGAGATAAGTTTCTAGTTAGAAGAAAGCTTCCAAATAGAAGAGAGTTTCTGCTTTAAATCAGAGATTTTCCATGGCATATCTCCTTTTGACAGAACAATTCTAGCGATGAGTGCGTGTTGACATACACTCAACTGTTTCTGATAAAGCTATTGATTGATTTTAATGGCAATAAAGCCACCCTTATTAGTTGTTGAATAATTCTCTTCAGACAAACATGTTAATTATTGATTGAGGCCTTGCATAGCTGCTGCATAAGTATGCGTTGAGGCCGGATTCATTAGAGTGAACAATTTAAAATGACCTGGATAATCCATGACGGAGAAGGCCAAGGTGGCCTAACGGCGCCGCCTGGCTGACTGCCACTAGTTTCTCTCAGGAGAAACTCTCTAAAACCTAAGTCCGTCCACTTTTCAAGAAAAATATTAATTATCCGAATAAAAGAAAAATAATAAATGAAATTAAGATTTTTTAGCAATTTTAATAAAAAGTATTGTGAATTTTAGTATTTCAACATATAAGCTTTTTATGAGTGATTGTTAACTTATAAAGAGAAACACTTATAAAAAATTTGGCTTAATGATTTTGGAGCTCAATATATATATATATATATATATATATATATATATATTGAATGAGCATGCCGTGCATACATGCTCACTCTATTCTTTTACAGGGACACACCATGCATACATATTATTTTTTTTCCTTTTTTCATAAACATGCAGAGCCATAGCTCTATGTTAGCAAGTATTGTTGACATACTCAAGTTGGAGTCCAAGTCAGAGTTGTCAAGTCTATCAATAGCATGTATCATATATATACGGGTTCATAAGCAGTTCATATGTAGCTATCTTCATTTGTTGTACTCCTATAAATATCTTCCTGTACATATGATTTAATTAATGAAAAATCAATTCCTTAAATTCCTTAAATGGAATCAGATCAAGTACTTTCACCATGTCTAACTAAATTATTCTAACTACCACCACCTCCACACCAACACCAATATATGCTCCATCTGCTTCATATAGTTTTTCCATCAAATTATCACCACATCATTATTTGGCATCGAAAACTCAATTCTTACATTTCCTTAACTACCACAATATGAATTCATTAATAGACGGTACCCTTGTACCTTCTCTAACTAGTACAACTACCTCTGATCCAAACTCCATTACAACCAATCCTGAATTCACAAAATGGTTTAAGCAAGATTAGTTACTTTTGTCATGGATTTTATCCTCTTTGTCCGAATAAGTATACTCTTATATCATTGGTTACATTACATCTTTAGTTGCATGGAGAGCACTATAGAAAGTGCCTTTAGTTTTGTATCTCAGAATAATTAATTGCAATTATATATTGAACTTCATGGATTTAAGATTATGGCTCAGTATCTTCAAAAGGCAAAATTACTTTCCAATTAATTAGCTGCTACATGGAGACCACTAGCACTTGTTGAATTCAATGCAATTATTCACCAAAATGTTGGTTTTGAATTTCATCCCATTGTTTTTGCTTTAAATCTTTGCAATGAACCTATTTCCTTTTGAATTATACAGCCAAATTATATCTCATGAAATATTATTGCAAAGTCTTCAAACTTCTCCTATGGTTAATTTTGCAATTCGGCCTCCTTCTCCAAGACCACCGTCAGCCTCCTTCTCAAAAACCACCTTCAGCCTCCTTCTCAAAAACCACCTTCAGCTTCAAATCAAAACAACAATTTTAAAGGAAATAATAATAAATGGTGATGTCAAATTTGTGGTTATTTCAACCATATTGCTAATCGTTGTCATCGATGGTATGCTCGAAGCAACACCTTCAAACCATAAGCTAACATGGCTTGGTAGTTATTGAATTAAACTTCATCAGACAACTCTTTCTTAAACTATTCCATGCCTCATTCTAACTCTTATCCACTGGTTGTTGTCTCAACTGTACATCATTGAAGCCACGCATCACATAACGCCTTATCTCTATACCATTTATGATCCTCAAGTTTACAAAGGTGGTGATCAAGTCACTATTAATAATAGTCAAACAATGCCTATAACCCACAATGGTAAGGCTGTTTATCCCTCCAAAAATAATACTACTTTATCAATGAATGATGTTTTACATGTTTCTTTAATTTTAAACTGTTATTGTCTATGCAAAAATTTACAAAAGGATAATTATTTTTTTTGAATTTTACCCTTCTTGTCTTTTGGTTAAGGATAAGAAGAGAAAGGACATCTTGTTGCAAGGCAAGAATAGTGTGGGTCTTTATACTCTATCTAAACTAAAAGCCCTTCCTCATGAAAAAGCAACACCAAACACTTTTCATGCAAGATTAAGGCATCCTAATGCTGGAGCCCTATCCAATATAATCAATGACAATAGTCTTCCTATGTCTTCACCTTTTACTCTATCTTCTATTTGTGGTTCTTGTTGTTTAGAAAAAATGGCCAAGTTATCGTTTGCTTCTGTTGAGCATAGTAGTTACAAACCATTTGACATTTTTCATTCTAATGTATAGGGTTTGTCTCTGATCATTAGTAATTTAGGTTCTAAGTATTTTATGATCTTTGTTGATGATTTCACTTGATTTATTTGGTTCTTTCCATTACACAATAAAAGTGATGTGTTTTATATTTATAAAAAATCTGAGTCTTTTATTCATCTTCAATTTAATTGTGCAATCAAAGCCTTTCATTTAGACTAGGGGAGGTGAATATTAAAAATTAAATTCTTAATTTAAACAGAAAGGTATTATTCACTGGATTGCTTGTCCATACACTTATGAACAAAATGGTTTATCTGAGTGAAAAATTTGACATATAGTTAACACTAGTCTCACTCTACTTACTCATGCATCTATGCCTTTAAAATTCCAATATTATGCTTTCATACCTATAAAAAGTTTAGACAATAAAATACCATTTGAAGTTTTTTACGGCAAAGATTGGAATTATAAGGACTCTGAAGTGCTGTTATGACTATTCTTATCTCAAACCTTATAATGTTAACAAATTTTCCTTTGAAGTCATTCATGTGTATATTTAGGAAATTCTCCTAAACATGTTGGACATTTTTGCTTAGATATTGATAAGGATAGAGTTTATGTTGTTTGACATGTTTTTTTTTAATAATAATTATTTTCCTTTCAAAACTTGTACCGATCCTACCCTTACTCAATCTTGTCATAATCCTAATTCTCCTTGGATAACATTTTATGTTCCAACTACTCCTATTTTGCATCAAGGTACGGCTCTTACTCTCTCTTCTCATAATGATGAATTATTCAACCAACCTAATCCTCCTTATCCTTCTTCCTCTCTTATTTTATCTAGGTCTCCTCAATGAGCCTCCCCATCCATATCCAACTCTCCAATAGGTCTTAATTTTGTAGTTGACCTCTCAAACTACCAAGAGCAACCCCACACCTATCAAATAACTCCACCCCATACACACCCCATGATCTTGAGACCAAAGACAATGGCCTAGTGACAAGCTCACCTTAGCACAACCACTAAGCTAAAACATGATTACCTTAATCATGAGCCAATAATATTTCTCCAAGCTAGTAATATGTTGAGTTGCAAAAAGCTATGTCTGATGAAATTAATACTCTCTTATCCACTAACACTTGGGACTTAGTTCTCAAGCCATCTCATACTAATATTATTGCAAATACGTGGATTTATAGAATTAAAAGAAAACAAGATGGCACCATTGATCATTATAAAGATCGATCGATAGCCAAAGTTTTCACTCAACAGGAAGAGGTTGACAATAAAGACACTTTTAATCCCATTATCAAGGTTGCCACGATTCGAACTATCATTGCCTTAGCCACCATACATCATTGGAAAATGAAGCAAATAGATGTCTCCAATGCCTTCCTTCATAGCCACTCAAATAAGACAATATATATGCAATAACTGGTTGGCTTTATTGATAAAACTAGACCTGATTTTGTGCGTAAGCTCAAAATATCCTTATATGACTTAAAATAAGCCCCAAGAGCATGGTTTTCTTTTCTTGGTGATTACTTGCAAAAGCTACACTTTGTTCCCTCTGAGGTCAACTCCTCTTTGTTTATTTACAATCGTGATAGTGCAATAGAGTAGATATTTGTATATGTTGATGACATACTTTTAATTGGCTTGTCATCAAATCTCATTGATCATTTTATTCAAGCTTTACAAAATGAATCCAGTGAAAACAATTGCACTACTTCTTGGCTTTTAAAGTCACCTCCATCTCTAATGGCATTCTTTCCTAAACCAAGTATGTTTCTGACATTCTATAAAAGGTTGGTATGCTTGATGCAAACAGTTGTTTAACTCCTATGGCATCCTCACCCATACTGTCCAAATTCTTTAACAATCCTAACAGTGATAGTATTTAGTATAGACATCTTCTTGGAGCCTTGCAATACTTTACCATAACTCGTCTTGACATTACCTATACAATTAATCGGATTTGTCAATTTATGCATAATCCAAGTGAGGAGCATTGGAAAGCTCTTAAACACCTTCTACGATGTTTAAAATGAAGCTCCTATCTCGACCTTTATTTTGATTCCACAATGTATTTGAAGTTTGATTGATATGTCGATAGTGACTGGGGAGGGGATCCTAATGATAAACAATCTATGAGTGGTTATGGGATTTTTCTTGAAAGCTATCTTATTTCTTGGTTGGCAAAGAAGCAAACAATCATAGTTCGATCTTTTATTGAGAGTGAATACAAAGCCATTGCTAACTCCATGTCTGAATATTTATAGCTTCGATTATTATTAAATGAGTTGAGCTTTTAAAACCTTCCTAGCACCTTATGGTGTGATAATTGTTTATTTATCTGCTAATCCAATTTTCCATACAAGAACAAAGCACATTGAATTATATTATCATTTTGTGCAGGGATAAGTCGCTAAAGGCACCATTCAAGTTCAGTTACTCTCAACTGAACAGCAATTAGCATATATCTTTACCAAGCCCTTACCTCTTCATTGGTTTCTTCTGCTCCGAACTAAGCTTCCTCTTTATACGGGCAAGGACATGCAAAAGGGTGTTAGCAAGTATTCCTAACGTACTCAAGTTGGAGTCCAGTTCAGAGTTATCAAGTCTATTTTTAGCATGTATCATATATATACGGATTCATAAGCAGTTCATACGTAGTTATCTTCATTTATTGTACTCCTATAAATATCTTCCAGTATACATGATTCAATTAATGTAAAATCAATTCCTAAAATTCCTTACACTCCACATAAATCCTTTCATAAGAGATGGACAAGAGATACCACTCAACATAGGCTTGTCCGTCGTGGTAGTTACAGTAACAGTTCTGAAATGGGGATCGGGATATTAACTAGGGTCAGAAGTTTGACGGGCTTAATGATTTTGGAGTTCAGCATCATTATATATATATATGAAAAACCACACCATAATTATTTAATTATATATAAGCACTATTTAATCATAATTAAATATTTAAATAGATAAAACTTAATTTTTTACTTCTTAATTTTAAGAAAATAATTGGTCATTTTAATTTTAATTTATGAAAAAAAATATAATTCATTGTAAATTTATTTTTAAATGGAATATTAATTCCTAGAAAAATAAAAAGTTTAGATTTAATTTTTGCTAATTCGCATCTTACATATTTTAGACTAATTAGTTGGCCAGAAAGTTCATTTCAGTTTTAATTAACTATTGCGTCCAAGTTTAAGGGGTGAATTGCTACTTTAGCCCCCCAATGGCATTACATGTAATTATTTTAGACGAAGGCAATTGTGCGTCGGCAGCAATAGTACAGATGGCGTCAGTCTCAGTGTTTTGGTAATGTTCATGTGATTTTTTTTGCTAATTCCACTTTATTTTTCCAATTTAATTAAAGTTTTGGTAAAAACATGCATGATGAACCATTTTCATAATACTCTTCATTATAAAAAAAAAAGTATTCAATTATTCTTATATATTCATCTAAATTTTTTATATATTTTCTTGACAACTTAAGTTGTTATAATAGATATTTTTCTCTAACATTTTGACTTCAAATTTATGGCAGAAATTTAACAATCGTCTATTAATTTGTTTTTGTCCATAATCAACCAAAATAATTTTAAATAAAACTTCAAATAAAATATCGAATCTGAAATTTATATCCTGAAATTGTCTTTGACTATTGTAAGAATCTATAATTAAGATTAGCTGTTTTTGTCCATGATCAACCAACATAATAAAAAAAATAAAATTCAAATGGAATTAAATATGAAATTTATATCCTAAAATTATCTTTGATATAATAATCTATAGTTAATATCAGTTGCTCCATATCTCATTATATTTTATATACTAACCCAATAATAGAATTTTTTTGGTCCATATATATATATATATATATACACGAGTAAAAGTGAAAGATGAGTGAGCAAGAAGGACATAAGGGCAAAACAGTAAGAATATATATTTTTTCTTAAGAAAAACCATTTATGTGTTACAATTTTATAATTAAAAGCTATCTGTAATCCAAATTAATCTAAGTAATTATTAAAATTGATGATGTGGTAATATAATGATGCAAATCCTAATGATCAATATATAACTCCGCCTAATACATCTGCAATTGAATTTTTTTTTTTTTGGGATAGAGGACAAAACTGTCCGAACAAAAGAATAAACTTAGCTACTAATCAAATTGCTGGAAGCTAACCTGTTACAATCATAAGACAAAAAATGTCTCAAGGTTTTCGGAGGAGAGGAGATAATAACATGCTCATAGGCATTATTATGTTTGGCCCCTTCTTTAGTGAGCCAGTTGGCACAATCATTTGAGTGTCTGCCTGTATGAGAACATCTAACATCCCAGGCGTCATTCATCAGAGTAATAATAAAATTGACCAAATTGCTGGCATTGCCAAAATTTTTTGCCCTGCGACAGATAGCCTCAATTGCAATAAGGGAGTCTGATTCTATAACCAGCCTGGGGAAGCTTTGTTGCTTTGCAATTTTTGGACCCGTTAGGATACCTGTTAACTCAGCCTCCAACAGGTTACATATACCACATCCTTAGGAAAAGCTGAGGATCCAAATGCCATTGTGATTGCAAAAAAGTCCACCGGCGTCGGCATGCATAGATTGAGGGTCACAGCTACCATCTATATTTAATTTAATAGTACCAACTTCAGGTGCCGACCAAGGCATGCTCTGAGTACTCTCCAAGGTGTCAGACGAAAAACGAGAGTAAGTGTTCTCAGAGCTGAGAATTTTATTACACTTTTGGTGAATGGCAGCAACAACATCATCTAGTGGAATGATCTGATTGCTGAAAACAAAAAGGTTCATCTATTACCATATGAGCCAGGTAGTCACTCCAAAAATGAGACGCCATTCCAACCCTTGTTCATTGGCTGTTTTGTTACTCACATTTCGCACAAACCAGTCATAGAGATTAAAAGAGAAGAACTCATGACATCTATGAGAGGCAGAAATTCTTTGCCAAATTTAGAGAGAGCCTAGATAGTCTCTGAGTGCATGGATGACCGACTCATTATCTCAACTGCATCTAGAACAGCATGGCAAAGCCAAGACTTTTTGATTAAAACACATCTGCCCAGTTAGGAGTCTGTCTTTGTTAACAAGCCATAAGAATTGTCTTATTCGTTGAGGTCCCCTCCATTTCCATATTTTTAACCACATAGGGTGAGAATTCAAAAATTCAAAGTCACGAAGCAGTTCATAAGCTAATTTTATGAAAAATCTTCCTGAAGGAGTGAAATCCTAGCAAATGCTATTGGGGCCATTGTTAATATTGGGAGGCACCATGTTGGAAATTCGAAGAAGGACATGTTGAGGAAGTAAATGTTGAAGCTCTTCTAGTTTCCAGTTCCCATCTGTGGACACATAAGAGGCTACAGTGCGGTGCTTGTCTGAAGTGGGAATATCACTAAGAGCAGTTGTCTCAAGATGACTGATCCCTTTTAACCAATGATCTTTCCAAAAACTGACGGAATGACCATTACCAACATTCCAAGATATTCCATTTAGAACAAGGTCCCAAACTAAGCATAGGCCTCTTCATAGGTTGGAGCATCCATTCATAGCCTTGAGACCATGAAAAGTCATGTTTTTGTTGCTATATTTGTCGAGCAAAAGACGACCCACAAAGCTTCCGGGTTAGAAATCATATGCCAACCAATCTTCATGAGTAAAATTTTGCTCATGTCCTCCATTTTTCTAAGACCCAGACCTTCATAACATTTTGGTTTGCATACTTTATCCCAACTCACTAGATGCATTTTTCGGCTGTCCTTGGAGGAACCCCAAACAAAATCTCTCACCAACCTATCAATTTCCTTGCAAGTTAGAAGAAGAAATTTAGCTAAGAGCATATAGTATATGGGCATATCTTGGAGTACTGAGTTAGCAAGAGTTACTCTTCCAGCCATGGATAGAGTATTAGCTTTCCATCCAGAGAGTTTCGATTTAATTTTATCAACTGTGCTCTTAAAATTCATCCGATCCACTCTCCCTTGAATAATGTTTGTACCAAAGTACTTATCCAAATTGGTTGTCTTGGAATAACCCAGTTTATCACAAATCTGATAAGCGGTGAGATTGGAGAAATTTTTTTTCGTCTTCTCTCTATTCACTCTTTGGCCCGACGAGTCACAAAACTCATTGGGATAGTTCTGGATAACTGTTGCCTGCTCTATGGAAGCTTCTAAAGATAACAGAAGATCATCTGCAAAGAATAAATGAGAAAGCGCGGGACCATGTTTGTTTAGTTGAATCGGCTTCCACATCCCATTACTGACCAGTGTATTGATGAGGTGAGATAGGTGTTCTAAGCAGAGCACAAAAATGTTAGGAGAAATGCCATCTCCTTGACGGATAACCCGGTGAGGTAGAAAACTGTCAGTGATTTCACTATTCCATACAAGCTTCATGTTAGTTATTCTAATGCACTTCATAATCCTCGCTATTAAAGATGCATTTAACCCACTAGCTGAAAGAGAATCTTCTATGAAGTTCCACTGTAATCTGTCAGAAGTTTTTTCGAGGTCAACCTTAATAGCCATGATGCCCTTCTTGCGATGCCACCTGTTCATAGAATTCACCACCTCTTGAAAAATTATGACATTGTCAGTGATTTGCCGCCTAGGAACAAAACTACTTTGGGTTGGGCTTACAAGCTTCTCCATATAAGGCTTAATTCAGCTGACTATAATTTTCGTGATTACCTTATAAGCAACGTTGCATAAGCTTATAGGTCTTAGCTGGAACATGGAAGAGGGACTAGGAATTTTGGGTATGGGCACTATAAACGTCTCATTGAGCTTCGAGTCCTTGTCACCTATAGTAAAAAAGTCCTTGACCATCTTGAAAAGACCATCGCCAACTACCTCTCATTGAGTTTGATAAAACACCGGTTGCAGGCCATCAGGACCCGGGGCCTTATAAGGACTCATATCATTAATTGCCTTCTTGACTTCTTCTTTAGAAATCTCTTTCCCCATATTCTCAATGTCGATGGTATCTAGAGGAGGAAAGCAATTCTACCAGGAGGGGAGCTGTATAGTCGTGAATTTAATATATTTTGTCTGTTTGTCTATTTAACTTAAGGATGCTTTCTATAATTACTTTGTTTTTTACAAAATAAATTTTACTTCGTTGATAATTATCATTGGATTATGCAATACACTCTTATCCAATGGTTATTAAAATAAAGTAAAAACAAAGTTACATAATCTAAGAGGGTGTAAATGAGTTGGTAAGGAACTTTTTCAGCTTAATCAGAGGTCTCGGGTTCAAACCCTGGGTATGCAACTATTTTAAAATTCTAAAACTCTTAAAGTAGACCTTTGTCGCCCTTCAAAATTCTGTTCGGATCAAATCCGGATTAGTCGGGTCCTACTTGATACTAGATGGTCTAGACCAAAAAATAAAATTACCTAAAAATTTCTTAATTTATAAAATTGACTATTTTAATAGCTTAATTTATTAGTAAATGCTTTTTATTTAGTTTATCAACTTAAAAAATTAATTAAACACATTAAATAGAACGAAAAATGTTAACAAATGTATACATGATCATTTTATAATTTGAAGAGATAAACTGATAAAAAATACTTAGAACAAGAGATTAGAAATATATTAGAAATACATAATCATATTAACATGGGTTGATTATATATTTATAAGGATAGAGATCAACCCTATATAGCTATTAATAGAATTCAAAAATTTTCTTCTTTTTCATTAAAATTTATATGCTTAATTTGGACATATAAGAATATATATATTGTGTACAAGAGCGATCATGGAGTACACTTTTAAAATAGTTGTCTAATTTATAACTTTTTATAAATTAGTTAAATTGTTCAGATAGGAATACTAATTTCTAGCATTAATTTTATAACAAAAACCTAAACCTAACATAGTTCCTTTTTATATTTATGCATCATTAATTTTATTGTTATTATTATTTTAATAGTTGAGTTATGTCTATTTTACATATATATATATATATATATATAGTTAATTGAAATCTAATAATAATTTTTGTTGCTATCTCCATGTTTACACCTTTAACATGCAAGTACACACATTAATAGAAAAATTTCTATTGTATGGGGCATAGTATTTTTTTTTCTTTAATTTATTTTCCTTTTCTTCCTAATTCTATTAGAAATTTTTAGGACTTGCTTTAATTTTCAATCGTATGAACTCTAAGAATTGAATTAAGGGTCTGCCATTGGATTTGATAGAAGAAAATTCCATTTTAATTGTTAGAATAAATGAAATCCAACACTGAGAAGTATGTGGATGAATTGATTTTTCAATCATATCCATGGTTTTTCTGACGGTTGCATAATTAATTGTACACTTACTTTGTTCAACGGAAAAATGTTACAACTGTATCATTATAGATATTCAGAATTAAGTAATATTATCATGCAATGCAAGCATGGATGGTTCGTAATGAAAGATTCTAATTTAATTTTTTTTTTAAATGTCATATCAATGAAAAAATTGAACTTCCAATTTTGGAGGTAGAATTTGACTCAAAGTTTTGGGATAAAAAATTTTTGGGCTGTTTACTTTTAGAAAATATTTTTTATTTTTTTTATTGTTCAGTTTTTTATTTTTTAAAATAGAATAAAAAATAAAAAATTTATTTATTTATTATTTTTGATTTTACAATTTTTTTATATTCTTATATTATTTTTAATAAAATTTATTATTGTAATTCATATGATAATGTTTTATTGACTTCGTCTCCAGGAGACTGCCATATATTATTCATTGACAATAAGAATTCTATTATTTGGTTTTGTAAATTGGGCGATAAGGAATTTATGAAACAACATTTGGTTCAAGTAAGTAGATACTACAAAAGGTGCTATCTTAAACTTCAGACTGTTCATTATGTGATCTGATCGAGGCTTTTTTTTTTTTTTTTTTTTTTTTTGGTTATAGGTGTGAAAACATTGTCAATGCTTTAGAACCCTAGTAATTATTAGGAGAGAACAAATTCAGGAAATTGAGTGGGAAATACTAAAAAGGAGTTCAACTTTGCAAGGAGCCGACTGAGTTTTTTTTTTTTTAATTCATAGAAAAATCAAATCATCTAAATATTTATGAATTATATAATAGGACTAATAAAAGATAATTTATATTTGAAAACAATTTGATAAAAAAGATAATCTATATTTGAAAACAATTTAATAAAAATTAATTTTACAAATCAGCAAGCATAAAGTTCATACCTGACCCTTGAAAAAAAAATACTCTGCCAATGCTACCTTATTGGCAATATTAAGCTCTAGAACCTTATGGCTATTTTTAAAAAAATATTTAATCTTTAATTAAATTATAAATTTAAATTATTGTAATTTATTCTATTTTAGTAATTTAATATTAAAAATTGTGTGTGTATATATATATTGTGCATGTTTATTGATATTGAAGTTTGAAGTATAATTTTTTAACAAAAAAAAATAAATGTATTAATAAATTTTAGAACTGCCAAAAATAATAATCTATAATTAAATATGTATATTAATATAATATATTGTTGAATTTTTAATTTTTAAAAAATATACATAAATATGAATTTTGAATATAATTTTTAAATATAAATTATTTTAAGTAAAATAAAAATAAGTTTGTTAACTAACTGCCATATCAGAAATGTTTCAGTAATTGGTTGAAATTTTTTAATTTGTTTATGTGAAAAAAAAAAAAGTAAGTGTAAGTTTCAGAACTAATTGGACCTTTACTTAAAGATAAAGAGTCAAATTAATAAAAGAAATGTTAAAAATACCAAATCCACCATGATTAGAAAGATCAGGGATCAAATTGGCCTTTTTGCCTTAGGTATAATTTTGCAACAAAGTAAATCAAAAAATCCTAAAAGTGGAAAATCTGATGCATACCTTTCACTGATTGATAAGTTTTTGAACTTTTGATTGATATGTTCTTATGCTTGTATACAAGTAACCTATATAAGTTTACCCTTTATATGGTGCACATTTAATTAATGTTTATGTTATTTGAATTTTCTTTTCCAATTAATTAAATTTTATTTGATTTTTTCACACATCTTAAAAGTGACAGGTTGCACACCAATATTAATAAATATTAACAGTAAAAATTTAAATATATTTACAATTCTTATAAATGAGAATAGTTTTCATAATTAATCAATTTATTTTTGAGTTCTTCTACGATACAAACATTTATATTAATATAAATAACATTTAAATTTAAATTATTATTAATTTAATTATAGCCATTAATATATTTTATAAATATTAATATATTAAAATAATTAATAATCATAATTAAATAAAATTAAATTCAACGGTTCTAATTTTATTTATATAGATATAAACATTTGTATCGTAATAAAAATTTATATGAATTGAAAAAAAAAGGGGCAATTTATTATTATTATTATTATTATTGGTCTAAATATATTCTTTTTGGCTTCTATTGGTGAAAAAGTCTTGCCATATCTGTCAAGTACACCTTTTGTACAGCAACAAATCATAGACTACTTGCTTTGGCAACTAGGCAATATATATATATGACATCCTTGTATGAAAAACTTTGTATATTTGACATGGAAAGGTAAAGGGACTTGCTATATTTTATCATTAAGAACATCAGCATTACTTAATTAATAACATAAGTAATTAGTAAAAATAATGGTTGAATATATTTCCTATTTGATTACCTATTATTAATTTTCTTCTGTAATTTAAAATGGGAAATGAGTAATTTTGTATAATTTTTAAGAAAAATTTTGATTTAGAATAGGTTATTTTTTTATTGAAATTTTTACACCTAATTGGTGTAAAAGAAAATAGCAAAATAATTACAGTAAAAATTAATTATAAATTTGTTCTGAACTTTTAATTTTGGTACAAATATTATAATTTTTACAATTTTTGACAAATATATATCACTACTTACCTTCATCAAAATTGGATACTGAAGTGCTAACATTACACCCCTGTGACACTGTATCATTAATGAAGCACACATCAACTGTCTATTAGTGTAAAAAGATCAAATATTTATGATTTATTAAAAATCTGTTATAAACTTTCAATTTTGGTATAATGGTTATAATTTTTTATTGGTAACATATACAATTTCACCCCTGAATTTCAGTGAATTATTCTATGTTATCTCTCGACTTTTATTTTGTTTAATTTCACATTTTAACTTCTATTTTTTATCAATTTCACATCTTAACTTCTATTTTTCACCTATTCAATCTTAGTGCAAGTTAAATACACACGTTTATCTGGTGTGCAAGAAATGTTAAATAGGTGAAAAATAGAAGTTAAGATGTGAAATTAAACAAAATGAAAGTTGAGAAGTGATATAAAATAATTGACTAAAGTTCAACAGTAAAATTATATATTTGACCATTTTTTATTCTAAATATATTGTTGTTATATTATATACCTAGTTAGTTATAATATTTAAAACATTTATTTTGTATTATTTATATATAAAATTTTTAAATGCATATCATAAATTTGATGCTGAAATTATTAATTTAGTTGATAAATTATTTCAAAAAAATGTATTCACATAAATAATTGATGACAAATAATATTATTATGAGGACCAACAAGCTGACACGTCTTTTTGGCAATTAGACAGCCAACGACCGGCATTGTTTTTTTTTTTTTTTTCCTATTTTCTTTAAAATCCTCCCCAAAAAAATGATATTTTTGATAGATGTGTTACATAACAAAGAAGAGAATTGAAATCATCCAACAATTTTGAATCTCACATGCTATAAATGTGAACAAATCATTTGATGATACATGCTAAGAATTGTCAAAATTTCTTCAAATTAGAATATTTATATTAAAAATTAAGAATCTAAGATTAATTTGCAACAAATCGCATACCTTTAATCTTTTTACACTCACAAATAGCTAATGTGATGGTAAAATTTATATATTTTAAAGTGACAATGCACATTGAGGATACTATATTAATGTCTTTATACTCAATTTTAACTAATATTAATAGTGGATTATATTAGATAAAAAAATTTTAGATTAAAACATTTGTGATAAAATTAAAATTTTAAAACAAATTGCAAACTTTTATTTTTTATTTTTTAACTTTTTACATCAATAGTATAAACAAATTTTACACATATTGATAGATAAAAAAAAAACTCATTTAACGTTTCTTCAATATTAAAATTTTAATGGATCTAATTAAAAAAATTCAATCAGATAGCCGAAAGTTGAGTATTCAAGTGTTATAAACTCTTTTAAGACATTAATAAGTTAAAATGTCAAGACATCAATAAGTTAAAATGTCGATCTTATCTTCTCGTCTGAAAAATCAATCAGATAAACTAGATTGACTTATGCAATATTAGAATTGGTCAACAAATGTACAAATGCGATTGATAAGGGGGTATGAATTGGACATCTAAATAGAATATATAATTGGCCGACCTTGCCATGAAGATTCTACATATTCCACATTGATGGATTGATTGCTAATTGTAATAAGCAAGTACAAGTTATTGACTGTTATATATGCTAAATAGCAAGGTACGTATTTAACTAACTAAGGTTGTTGATTAGAAAATGACATGAATAAGCATGATGAAATGCATACATATTCATGAAACTATTATTCATAGACTAATAATCCAATTAAATATAATTATGTGTATATTTGGTAAAGAATATAACTAATAAATAATTATATCGTGAGTGTTCGAGCTTTTTTATTCTAATAATTTAGTGTTTTACATTTTTTTTT
>CATIWM010367080.1:0-33954 GCA_949671775.1 Mallotus repandus
TCTTGTCTAATACCCTTATAAAGAATAATAAAATACAAAAATACAAAATAAAACATAAGAAAAACTAAAAAACTAAAATAAACTTAACATTGTTTAATAACAAAACAAACATATACAACATCACTAGTTATTTCACCCACAGCTTTCACAACAATTTTTATAACATCAGAAAAATCACCAATATCATCTACATCATCATTCACATCCTAACATAAATACACAAAATACATAATAGTGTATCAGATACCACAAATATTCAAATAAGATACAAAACTCAGAATCCTTTAAACCACAGAACGTACACAAGAAGAAACGTTCAAATTAGAATCCTTTAAAGCAGATATTCTGAATTATGATACAAATTCCGTCTATATGAATATGGATATAGGAAAAAAGAATAAAAAATATTGATTTTTTATTTATTGTAATTAGATATTAGATTCTTTTTGTTCGTTCCTATTCTTCTTTCTGAAAAAAGCAAAGGGGGGATTAAAGGGGGGAAGGGTTATTTAGTTCCTGATAGTTATTTCTTTAATTAGTGGGCAGGAGCATACTCTGGATCAGAATCATGGGGAGTACTGCCTAATCATTTCTACCAATATCTAGCCATTGACTATGGTACACAACTGTCATTGTTTACACATCACACGTAGATTGGTGGATTTCTCATAGCTGGTGCTACTGCGCATGCAACCATTTTTATGGTAAGAGAAAATGATCCAACTACTCGATACAACGATCTATTAGATCGTATCTTTAGGCATCGCGATGCAATTATATCTTTCTTCACATCATCATCCCTAGATTTCCCTTCATCTTCAACTCTACCATGAGAAGAAGAACCACCTCCAACATCAACACCAACAGCCCCTAAAAGGAAAAAAAATTATATCAATATCAATTATTAAAAAAAATAAAATTTTAAAAAATAACAACCACCTCCGACATCAACACCAAAACCACCACCATCACCCTTTCCATCTCCATCTTTATCCTTCTTTTCAATGTTAGTAACATCGGCAATATCTTCATCCTTATCTTCTTCTTCCTCCTCATCATTCTTTTCATCATCATCACTTTCATTAGAGCTTTCTTTATCTTTTCCTTCTGCACCTTTCTTCAATTCAGAAGCAACATTCTTCTCACCAACATCCGTAGGCTGAAAAATAAAAAAAGAATCATATTAGAATATATTCAGTATATTAAAAGTATAAAAACATAAAACAATATAAAACATTTCACACAACTACAATAAAAACATAATATAATTAGAATCTTACTAGTATATTATTAAAATATAATAGTAAAAAAAATTAAAAAACCTCTTCAGCAGCCATTTTCTTCTCCACAAACACAATATTATCATTAGAATAATAAACATCATCACCTTCCTCTTCTGCTATCCCACCATAATCAACATGAGTTCTAAAAAAAAATGCAGCCTGCAAAAAAGGTATTAAATTCGAATATTTGCTGAATATAATAACTATAAAATACAAAAACTTAGAAAAACCTTAAAAAAACACATCTCATCTTCTGCAGTCACTCCTAACTTGTTCATAACCAACCTCATATACCCAAAAACAGTATCAAACTTCTGAACCATATCTTTCTTCAACTCCTTCACATCTTTGGACAAAATTTCTTGGGTTTGAATGCCTTTTTTCAACCTAAAACCATGAGAAGAGGACTTGAAATTCAGCCCCCAGAGAACTCTCTCCGGTCTTTAAAAAACCTTCTTATTCTTCAAAACTTCCCTCAACATCACCAACACCAGCAAATTTTCCTTTATTAAAAAAACTACTTATATTCAACTCTTCTCTTTCAGCAGCAGTTGGGGTAATGTTTTTCAAATTCAACTAAAAAAATGCAATTAAACCACAAAAAATAAAACAAAAATAAATATTAAAATAATCACCTTCTTTGAGGATTCTCTAAAAATATTCCGCTGCAAAGTCTTAAGACTCGGAGTCAACGAACAAGTATAATTCAGCATACATGGCACAAGACCACCACGAACATGTGCAGCAGAATAATAACACAATTTACCAACAACAAAAGGACAACACTCATAAAACCACAACTGAAACACATATGGAACCCATTGAGCCTATAAAAGTATTGGTGATGCAATTTACGCTTATCAGCAAACCTTTCTTTCAAAGAATCCAGAGTAAAATCAAACACATCTTTCCTCCATGCATAGGTCTGAAACGACCCACTTGCAACAAGATCTAAATTTTGTTTAGAAACAATCTGTCTTTTTTTATCTAAAAACAAAAACATCTCCAAAAAATACAAAACAACAATTTTTAGGCAATCTTCATCATTCTCCCACCTCTTCGAAAAAAAAAAACATTATTGAATAGATTGCTTATTGATCTTACTCATAAAACTAAAATATTTTTGAAAAATATCATTTTCTTTCAAATAAACACCTACATTCCTAAAATCAGGAACACAGTTCAACCCAGTAATTACTGCAAACTCATTTAAACCAAATCTCAGCTTCACCCCACAAACATTAAACCACATTTCTTTTAAACTAGGCTGCTTCAATTCACGTAAAAGCAAGGAGTGAATAACCTGACATTGAACTTCAAATTTTGGAATATCAAGAAATGAACCAAAACAAGTAGCTCTAAACAAGGCCAACTGTTCATCATTCAACACCTTTTTAATATTCTCAATAACTTTGTCACTCAAAGAACATTCAATTTTAGCAACAAAATACTCACTAGGAACAAGGTTAGGATGTCAATCCTACAATATATATATATTAAAACCCAAAAACAATAAAACACAAGAATAAAATTCGATTAAAATTAGTATAATATTAAAAAAAATAAAAAAAATACCTTAACAACATTTCTCCCATATTGAACAGGCTCCTTGATTGTTAGTTTTGATTTCTTTTTCAAACTCTCATCACCAGCAACAGACTCATCCAATGGTCTTTTCCCTTTAGAAGTCAATTTCTTCTTAGACCTAGAATCAAAATCACTTTTTTTTTCCTTTTTTCCTACCACTGGCAATACTCTTCGTCCTCATCGCGACTTCACTCTCAAATGTCACAGATTTCTTTGATTTTTCAACCTTTTTATCAGGAGATTTCGAAGAACGTGTGTCTACCACTTATAAAATCGTCAACAACTGCAACAATGTGATTTTTTTTTTTGGAAAGCAAAAATATGGGTAGTTAATATTTTGAAGAACAAATTTTAAATAACAAAAAAAACCTGTCAATAAGCAAATGAGTAGGTTAAATTTTAGTAATGTAACGTCAAAATTAATTTTTGAAAAGAAAAAAAAGATGATCATTCTAGAATCAAAGACATGCAAAAGAGAAAGAGATTCAAAAATAAAAAATAAGAAACGGAGAAGATGAAGAAGAGCGAGAAGGGGCAGCGCTGAAAATAAAAATAAAAAGGGGGCATGCGTGAAAATAAGATGGACACACATATAATATTAGATAAACATGGACTTTTTGCTGCAAATTAAAGGCAAAAACTGGTATATTTTTATAAATTTCTCTTGAATTAAATCCTTAGTGCAACGTGCCACGGTATGAAATTGTATGTGTTCAAATGACCTAAACTACAACTTAAAATAATAAATTACGTAATTATTTAATTCAATTATTAGTTATCAGAAATTAGTCGAATTATGCTGTTAAAAATTTTATCTTTATTTATAAGAATGTGTCCATAGATTTCTTAGAAGGCTTTACCACTAAAAAAAATTATAAGGTTTTCATAGCTTATTTCACAATTTAGCAACTAAACGGGATTTTTTTTTTTGAACACTCATCTAAACTGGAATTGTTTGCAATTGGCATTCGTCAATATGTGGGTATAAATGAACACTTTAAATTATTATAATTTTTTATTTCAATCTATTTTTGTTCTCTTATCTATTCATGATAAGAGGTGTCACCAGCTCATTAATTGACCATTAGGTTAAATAATTTGCAATTTATATTTTTTTTTATTAATATCGTTATCTATTAATCTTTCATAGAACCTTACACACATTTAATAAATATATATATTTTTTAGAATCCGTACACTGAAAAAAATTATAAATTATAAATTTACGTATGTATTATAATAACATGTGTTAGAATATTTATTCTATAATATTTATATGATGCATACTATTATTATAAAGGCGAGCACTCTTCTCTCTCCCTGTTCATCTTCTTATTCCTTTCGTTTTTTACTTTGCCACCCATTATTTTTAGGTCATTTTTTTGTCATTTTTAGGTCATTTTTTTGTCAGTTTTAGCAAAAATAACCTAAAAAATTGTTATTTTTTATTATTATTAGTAAATTTTTATGATTTGAGATCAGATCTCAAATTTACATGAATTTTTAATCCATTTTATGAATAATTTTTTTTATATTTGTTTGGATTTTTTCCTATTATAGTTGTTGTGATTTCATTCACATTATATGGAGAAATCAGAGATTCAGATCTGCTTAATTCTTCAAACTTGATATGTCTCTTAAATTCGATTTTAGGTGCCTATCCTTCCGTAGAAATAGGAGTATAACTATGTGTATCTCTCTACCTTTTGGAATTGAACACACATCAGGGTCATGAATGGTGCATAATTTGGTTTCAATGTTGAGTTTGTGCTTAATTTTCTGTAATTTCTTAGACTATTTGATATTTTAGTCTTAGAAATTAATTTTAGTTAATAGATTTGGTTGGATTTTCAGCTATATTTTTGTAATGTCTTGTATTTTTCCTTTTGAAATAAAATCTCTAATTGTTGTTAAAAAAATGTATATTATTATTATATAAAATACATATTTTAATTATATATATTTGAAATTAGTTTGATTGATCCCAAGCTTTTATTATTTTTAGATTTAAATTTATTTTTTATATATTTAATAGTTTTTCTTTTATTCATAGAACAGTTACACAAAAATATCCATTCTTATATTATTTTTATACCGATAAACTCTCATTAATATAATATTAGTGGATCTAATTATAAAAATTCAATTTGAGGATGGTAGTTTTTATAAATGAACATATTAAATAAAATAACCTTATTTTTTTAGCTAGTTGAAATAATTAATTTCTCACCATAAAGAGAAAAATAAGGAAGAGACGAGGTTCAAACATTCTTTTTTCGATCTAAATATCTACACCTTTTACCATTTAAATTAGTTATCGGGACAAAATAATCTTATGGTTCAATAAACTCAATTTCTAAATTTAAATCCATCAAAATCATACCATATATAATTGCTAATTTATGAGGTTTGCAAAGTATTATTTCAATTTTATGTGACTAAAACTGAATCAATATCTTAATATACAATATGAAAGAATACACCCATCTTTTCCTCTTTGTAGCCTAATTAAGGGTGGCTTATGCATAAATAAATGTTATGTAATATCTTGCTACAACATACACAGGCAAACACATAGTCACGATTCCAATATTTTATATTTTATTGACTCTATCCATGATTAGAATTCAAGACTTTACACTGCATTTCTGTACAAGACTTTTTGACCAAATTTTTGTTTATTACAACACAAGGTTACACATAAATATAGCACATATCTATCTAATTATCTATCATGCTATCTATTATATATTAACTAATATTATTATAATTATTATTATAGAGATACAGAGTGTGAGATATTGACTTAGTGTATAAATAAGAACCAAAAATTTTATCTATGTGATATCTAGAATTTGAACCAATGACTAAGAGGTCATGGTTACCTCACTTTCTATACAAAACTTCAATACTAATAAATTACAATTTTAAACTTGATGTTCTTTAATGGTTAATAATAAATTACTATTACTATCCCTTTCATTTTAAATCTTGTAGTCGTTAATAATCGTTGATGTTTGACTCGATAAAACTTATTTGAACTCGTATATTGAAACTCATTTAATAAACTAGTCAAGTTTAAACTATACAAAGATTAGCTCGTGAAATTCATGGACAAACTCGAATAGAATCTCATGAGCCAACTCGTAATTTTAATGTTTAATAATTTAATTTTAGATATATAATATATAAATTTATATTGTAAAAAATATTTTAAAAAATATATTATTAAAATAAAATTATAATTTTTATTAAATATATTATAATTTATTTAGTAAATATTTTATTTTTAATTTTTAATGTATAATTTTAATTTATAATTTACATTTTTTAAAAAATTTTAGACTCATTTAAGCTTGCGAACAACTATTGAACATCAAGTGGCATAACAAATTGGGTTCAGTTGTAAATGAATCAAGCTCGAATTAACCAAAGTTCAGTTCAGCTCGGCTCGACTTGATTATACCCCTATATGTCTAATTAAAATTAGTTCTCATGAACTATTATATATTTTTTCATATATTACAAAGTATATAGTGGTAAAAATGTAATTTGTCAAAAAAAATTATTTTCGTTTTTTTTTTTGTCAGTCATTGACTAATTAATTATATAATTGTCAAAAGATAATGTCCAATAACCAATAAATTTTAGCTTAAGAATACTCGAATTCTCTCATTAATTAATGTCGTTGGTGGTTTGAACTTCAATTAGAACTCAATTAATAAAATAAAGAATTTCTTACGTACCGGAGAATCTATCTTTTTTTTTTTTTTTTTTTTTTTTGTCTTAGGAAATTGTACAGGGAAAAAGGGCATCATGCAGCCCGAACCGAGTCGCCAGCAGGCTGCCAGTTATATCCTGGCCATTAGGCCAGGCGCTCGCTGCTGAATCCATCTAATTAGTGCTATATAGGTGAAATGGTAAAAAGTCTTCCAAAATAAAATAGTAAAATGAAACATAAAATTAAAAAGTTTTTGCAAATAAATAATCTAATAAATCATTTGCTTATGTAGAAATTTTTGAACTATGGAGATCGGAGAATGACTATTCTCCACCTTACCCGCCTAAAATCAAACTTGCAATTGCAAATTCATCTTTTTTTCCAACCCAAAACTAAACTATCATTAGGAGGCCAATTGGGTTTCTCAAAATTGTCTTGGTTTTCTTTGTGTCATAGCAATAGCTTCTCATCATTTTCATCCACAGATGCAAAACCCAAAGACACTTCTTTTTTTAAAGAACAAATGGTTATGTCCCATTTCAACAAATGCTCCACCATGAAAGATTTGAAGCAAATTCATGCTTGTATAGTCCAATCTGGCTTTGAACAAAACCTCTTTGTCATAGGCAAAGTTATTGTCTTTTGCGTTGTTTCGCAGCATGGAGACATGAATTATGCTCTTTCAGTTTTTGAAAGGATTGAAAACCCAGATGGGTTTCTTTGGAATACAATGATTAGGGGTTTTGGCAAGCTTGATGAGTATCAGAAGGCTTTTGGGTGTTATAAAAGAATGCAAGAAAAAGGTCTGGTAGCAGACAGTTTCACATTCTCTTTCTTGATTAAGGTTTGTGGGCAACTGGGATCAGTTTTGTTAGGGAAACAAATGCATTGCAGTGTTTTAAAACATGGATTTGGATCACATGTCTTTGTTAGGAACATTCTTATTCATATGTATGGCAATTTTAGGGACTTTGAGACATCACGCCAACTGTTTGAAGAAATTCCTAGTCCAGAGTTAGTAGCATGGAATACTATCATCGGTTGTTGTGTGGATTGTGGCAAGTTCAAAGAAGCTCTCAGCATGTTCTCTCGGATGTTGAATTATGGTATAGAGCCTGATGAAGCTACATTAGTTGTCATTCTTGCGGCTTGTTCTGCATTGGGAGAATTAGATTTTGGGAGATGGATTCATTATTGCGTTAGCAATACTGGTCTTGGGATTGTGGGGGTCAATAATTCTATCATTGATATGTATGCCAAATGTGGAGCAGTGGAAGAGGCATACGAGACATTCAAGAGGATGAGCAAGAGGAATTCAGTAACATGGAACACAATGATTTTAGGGCTAGCCACTCACGGCCACGCAAATGAGGCCTTGGTGCTATTTTCCAAAATGTTAGAACAAAAGCTTTTTGAACCAGATGGTGTTACTTTCTTGGGGGTTTTGACTGCTTGTAGCCATGGCGGTATGGTGGATGAAGGGAGGAGATTTTTTGATGTTATGAGTAAAGAATATCATATCCAGCCAACAATTAAGCACTATGGGTGCATGGTAGATATTCTGGGTCGAGCTGGGCTTGTGAAGGAGGCCTATGGATTGATAGAGAGCATGCCAGTGGAGTGCAATGCCATTGTATGGAGGACACTGCTAGCAGCTTGTAGGTTGCATGGAAATGTTCAACTTGGGGAGCGGGTGAGGGGACATCTTTTGGAATTAGAAACAGATCACAGCAGCGATTACGTTCTTCTTTCTAACATGTATGCAAGTGTGGGACAGTGGAATGAAGCAATGAGAGTGAGAAAATCAATGCAAAAGAGAAGAGTTCAGAAACCTGATCCTGGTAATAGCTTCATTGGCATGCATTCCAATATGAGGTGGGAATAATATCCTCACAGGTTACTACAAACATGACCATGTTCATTGATCTCTAATCTTTGAACTGAAGAAAAAAGGTTCAGCTTTAAGACGCGTAGTTATGTAGTTATTTTGCTTATTAGGAAAACAAGAATGCAAAAACTGGTTTAGGAATCTTTCTGTTAATTGTACAAAAAAAAAAAAAATGCTATTAGCAACAAGATAACGAGCAACCAAACAATATTTGAGTACACAAAAGATGTCTGCTTTAGTTTGATGACAGACCAAATGAACCAAATTTTCTGAAGCAATTATAGATTCAAAATGAGACCAAGTTCTCTGATCGGTGACTAAGTGGATTTCTTCTGTTTCTTCTCCTGCCATTCCTTTATCTCTGCATCTATTTTTGCTTTTACACTTGCCTGAAACCCCAAATATGGTTCATATCCAAAGAGTGTTTGAAGCACCTGTAATGACATCGCAGCAATCAATATTGAAATCATTTGACGTCAGCTAAGTTGTTCTCAAATTTAAGTAAGAATTGTAAACTGATCCTTTCCTGGCATGAGAATCAACTAGGAACTTACCTCAAGTAATACAAAGAAAGGAGCCATCAAAAAGGCTTGTACAAGGTTGTCAAGAAGAGCTGGAGCTCGCTTCTGCAAACAAACATATCAACACAGAATACATTGAATCTTGAGGAAAATGAAAACAGTAAATCATTCACCTGTATATGAATACTTGGAATTTACCTCAAACACTCCATGGCCAAGAAACTGTCCAATCCAACAAAACAACTGTGCTGCCAGCACAACCTGATTTCAATTGATGTTGCAGCGAATTAGAATTTAAAAAAAAAAAATCAAATCAAATGTGAAATGTTTATCTACTTCTCATGCTAACAAATTTTAGAAGTTATAGCTGCTCTCCAAAATTCTAGTTAAGACCCTCCAAATTTCTCTTCTTGAAGAGCCCTGCAGGTAATGTCCGCATCGCATATTCCAGTATTTCTCAGGGCACTTTTCAAGAAAACCTACAGTTTCTATAGAATGCTGTTGTCCTTCAAAATGCAGATTGCTAAAAATGTCAATCATGATAGTTTAAGTACCAAAATATCCAAAGTAAAGAAGAATTTACAAATCCCATATCCTCTAGAAGTAACATTTTTAGTAATCCTGCCTAACCAGTCCTGCAACTACTACAAAGTTGGTAACTTTCTTGTCAATACAAATTATTCATGGTGGGGTGGTCTTAACTCTCAACTAACAACAACACATTTGACATGAAATTTAGGATCTCCATCAAATAAATGAAGTTAGCTAGGATTTAAACCAATACATGCTTTTCTATGGGGCCATATAAAGACTTTATTAGAGAGGATAGATCCACAAACCATAATCCTTTATTGCTAGCAATGATAAAGACTGCAAAGGAATTAAAATAATTTAAAACAGATGTGGAACGGAAAATTGATGATAGTATAGAGAGTATGTAACATATCATACAATACTTAGAAGTCCCAACACATATCAAACTTTTCTTACTAGTTAGCCTGTCAACTCATCGATTAATCTAATCCTACTACTGCGCTCTTTAACTAAGACATGACAGATGAAATAAATTAGATTTCTGCAATTCCAGTCAGACTTCTCAATTTCCCTGGTTAAGCGTTGCATTCAGGTAAACAGAGCAAATAAATTATCTGTCTGAGTTTTACTAACCAGCCAGAGGCTGAAGCACTGCTTTGATTTTCATCTAGAAAGGCAGAGGGAAAACTGATGATGGCCGCAGCCCGTACTTGCAATCAAATAGCAATTCTATCTCAGCAAATACAATTAAACAATGAATTACTGATGGTCAGGCCAACACGATAAATGTCCCAATTGAACATTCTCTTCTGGTCAAATAACACAATGTACTCAAAAGTGTGAAACGAAAAATCAAAGAACATGATTCAAGAGGAAAAAAAAAGACTGATTCAGAGCTATACGGTCCCTACTGACAGAGCAGAATAGTAAAGAACCACCCACGTTATTAAACTGCTGTCTAAAACCATTGTCGCAGAGAGGCCCTACAGCCTTCAATTAATCCTCCAAGACAAGTGATCATAAAGGGACCCCTTTGCCCTTATTCTAGCTATGGAGCAGTACCATATAGCAGCAGAAGCCATAATTCAAGTACTAAACCATAAATAAACAACAGATTGAGAGTTGCAGAAGAAAAATATAAAGCGGACAAGTACATCAGATACTATCAGAATTTAATTCCTTTAATGTCAGGACAAAAAACATCACAAATAAAAAGGAATCACAAAGTGAAGTGAAAACAAACACCAAAGACATCCCAAAGTTCAGACCTTTCTTGCTTAGAACTTCAATCAAACACTTGATAAGAAATAATAAAAAATAAAAACTATAACTTACCCTCCATGCCAGAGAATACCCAAGAGATGAAGAAAGGAAACTAGCACCAACCCAACACGCAAAGCAAAGGAAAGCAGCAAGCGCACCTGCTTTCTTATCCAAACACACATAAAAAAGTGCATAAATCAAAGTGAAAAAGAACCCGAGATTCACTAACAACAACCCATGACCACCAGGAAACCCAATTTGAGAAAAATCATAGATTGATGGTGTAAAGTAAAAAAGCATAAGGGTAGTGAAGACAATAGGCCACACAAATAAAGTGTGTATCAAAATGTTGATTGGGTTGCTGTGGTACGCTCCATAGAAGGCAAAATGGGTCTCCAAATCAAACAATCCACCTTTCTTAGCCATATTTGAACTGAAATAAATTTTCTTGAGAAAATTTGGTGGGAAAGTAATGAGACTAAGATTGAGAGAGTGCAGTTGAGAAAGACGGATAGGTGATCGGTATTGGACCGAGGGAGGCTTTAAAATGAGCAACAAAAAGGGCAGAGCAAATCCTGAGTTTTCGTGAACTTTTTTTGGCTTTGTTGAGTACGATGGCAATGTGATGCTTGGCAGTTGCTCTAAATTACGCAATGCCTTTGTCAATTTTGTCTCCCCGCTTTCTGTATATATTCATACAGAAATATACTTTTCTCTGTCCGAAGGACATCCAAAAAAATACTTTTAGAATTATCCATAAAATACCATTATTTTGTTAATTTTAAATAATTAAATAAAATATATTTATTTTACTTTATTTAAATCAACATTGATTAAAAAAATCACCGCTTACTTTTTTATAACAATAATAAAAAAAAAAAAAAATAATATTATTATTTTATTAGTTTTAATTATTCATATTCTTGAATATATTTTTTCTGATATATGATAATATAATACATAATAATGGTTAATTGTTATAGGATATTGGCTTAAAATAAATAGTAAAATATTCAATTACGATATCAAAATATTTGGTAAAAAATATGATTTGATTTATGAATCCTCAAACTCTCTCATATCATGTGATAAAATTTAATCATTAAGCCACGGCAGAAAAAATAAAATATTATTTTAGTTGTTTAAGAAGTAATTACTTTAATAAATAATTTATAAGGCCTTATCTTAATGATCATATAATTTGATGTTTTAGTATGGGTCAAAAATGGCATTATCCTTGAGCACATAGATTTTGCATTTCAAAGATTAGCATAATACATGGGGCAGCAGCACAACGGTCATACCGCCATCCTCAATTTTTTTAAGTCACGTTCATACTATGGTTTTGGCAATATGTTGTTGTTTGAAACATTCAATTTGATAAAAAATATATATTCTTTTTTCTTTTAAATCTAGTGATTTAAAATTTAGTAGTTTTAATTAGTTTTGTTCGATTCGAATAAATTATATAGCGGATAAATACGGAATTGGAATCTAAATTTTTTAATTTTTATTATTTTTTTTAAACCAATTTTTTACATTAATATTTGAATCAGTAAAAGAATTTAAAATAGTAATTTTAGCAGATTTTATAGGTTAAAATATATATTTCTCTTATTTTAAATAATAAATTGATTTAAACACTTTTTTCTTATATTAGACTTTATTTATTTACTCTAATTATTTTTCAAAATTATTAAAAATAAAAAAGTATTTTTATTTATCAAATTAAAATAGAAAAGTAGATATTATTTTTACTTGTTTTATTTAATCATTGTAGTAGTTGAATTAATTTTTATTTCATGATTCTAGTCAAATCAAATATTTTATTTGTTGAAAAAATATTTTATTTTTATTTTTTATCATAATAAGTAAAATTTTATAATTCTTTTATTTGAGTTAAATTTCATTTTTCATTCTTTGAGATAAATTTCTAAGAAATAAAGTATTTTTACAATTCAAATTTAAAATATATTTAAATGATAACAATTTCATAAATATATTGTTATTAAACATGTGAAGTCAGGTAAGGTGTAGCAATCAATTGTCTCACCTTTACATTAAACATCTCCGCGTCACAATTGTAGAAGTCCTTGTTTTTTTTCAACTTTTTAGTTCCCATTTCGTTAAGAGAAAATGCAAAAGAAAAAGTCATACTTTGTTTTGTTTTATAATATCTTACTATTTTCTAATTTAATTTCATTAATATTTTTACCACTAATTCTTGTACCCTTATATGTTAATTTCTTTTATGGTAGAAATTATTTTTTAAAATGAATGAAATATACATTTTTCATTTATCATCCCTTTGTTTTCTACTTAAATTGTTATTTATTATCCAATGTTCAAAAGAAAAATTGTTATTTATTATCCATTTCACATACCATCAAAAAATTCTCTCTCATAATATGTAAATTTGTAAAATTCAACTTAGGATTAAAATATTAATAATTAACAGTCATAATTTTTTTAAATAATTATTAAAATATTTTTATTATTTTTATGATTCTATCTGAATCTATATTAGACTCTAAATGGAAAAAAAAAAGCGAAAAATTATAAATTTAGTGTCTCAATTTTTGTGTTTTTCTATTTGAGTGTCTGAACTTTTTATTTTTGCAATCAAGTGTCTGAACTTTAGAAAAATATATCAATGTAGTGTCTCCAACAGATTTAATGTTGACTGAATGCTAAGTCAAATAAAATATAACCCACTTTTATCCCAGTTATTGATCATGTCATGTGTCACGTGTATTGCATTATTTAAAGGACAAAATTAACCTTATTAAAAATTATAAATTAACAAAAATAACCTCAACATTAATTTTCGCTACAGACATTGAGGGTGACTAAATAAGGATAATTTTGTCCTTAAAATAATACAACACATGTGGCAAATGACATGGTTAGTGACTGAGATAAAAATGGATCTCGTTTGATCTGACTGATTACCCAGTCAACATTAAATTGGCCGAAGACACTACATTGGTATGTTTTTCTAAAGTTAAGACACTTGATTACAAAAAAAAAGTTCAGACACTCAAATAGAAAAATCACAAAAATTGAGACACTAAATTTATAATTTTTCAAAAAAAAAAAAAGGGGTTCTACCCCCTCAACATAGTTAAAGAAAAAGAAATTCATGACGTAAATTCCACATACAAGCTTAGATTGAGCGAGCCTTGGGGCAATAGCTGGGCTGGGTTGGTTTTTATTTCCCCTTGGCAACAGCTCAATACAAGTCCATTTGTTTTTTCTTCTTGTTGTTGTTCAGTCTCCAACAATGGCATGACTGGGCCTGGACTTCCATTATCAACCAGAAAAACAGGACAAGCGAGTCCATTTCCCTGTAAATTCATTCATCCATAACCATAAGAACCATAACAATACGACCATATCCAATCGAGTTGCATGCGTTCAATTGAATGGTGGATGGACGTAAATGGTTCGCTTATCCACTCATTTTAAACAGGCTAAAGTATTGATATACAACTCTGAAACTTCACTACCCAACTCTTCTCTTCCACTTTCGAAACAATGGCTGCAGAAGCCATCATGAGCTTTACCATCACAAAACCTCATCTTTATAGCTCCTTGCCACCAGCCAAATTGAACCGTAACCCATCTTCAAGATTGCAGCATAAGCAGTGTTCAAGGTCCAGCTTCTTTAATGGGTGGCAGCAGGTAAATTAATTAAGTTGCACAAGAACATGACCCTTTTTCTTGTTATGTTTCTTGAAGTCAGTATAGGTTCTCGCAGCATCAAATTAATGCATAGTTGATATATTTTGAATGGGTAGAGTGAAGGAAGCAAAAGCAAAAGAGGGTCATTCAGTAGAGTGAATGCTCATCCAGATTTCCCTATAATGGCAGTGTTAGTGGAGCACATGGTAGGCCAAACGAGGGAACTTGTCACTCACAAGTCAATTTGGCATCTCAGTGATCGAGCCATCAAAAACGTTTGTGAGTAGTACTACACATGCAATGTTTGCTGCTCCTATTTTGAGTTTTTTCTTTAATGTTTTTGCTTTTTCCTTAAAACTCTCCACTTTCAGATGTATTTTACATTATGTTCACTTGCTGGGGATGTCTATTCTTTGGTTCAATGAAAGTAAGTTATTACCAATTTTAAGCTAACACTGTGTAACCATTGCATATATACATATAAACACGTTTCAGCTTTTTGGTTAAAAGTTCTAACATCAAAAACATGTTATCAGGATCCGTACTATGATTCAGAAGCATATAGAGGAGAAGGAGGAGATGGTAGCGGACACTGGTTTTATGACAAGGTACGTACTCTGCCTATTTGCTTGATTCACTCTGTTCTTGTGCAAACCTCATAATAGGCCAACTTCAAACACTTGAACTAGCTCAAATGCGGTCCGTTGTGCCACCTGAATGCGCACAACATTGACATGGCACAGCAGATGTGTTACATAATTTCTTCTTGTTATTATATATAGTTTGAGTCGATTGTAGTAGTAGAATATTTTGGCTAAGAATGTGTGGTGATGCAGCAAGAGGACATGGAAGAAGCTGCAAGAGCAGAGCTGTTGCGCGAGGAGTTGATTGAAGAGATTGAGCAGAAGGTTGGAGGTCTGCGCGAATTGGAAGAAGCTGGCCGAAAGTAGTAGCCGCTTGTATTCTACATGAAAATTCCTCTCTTTCTTTACTGTGTATATTGCTAAATGCTTTGATCTACAATTGATTCGAAGAAATATTTAAAGAAGAAAACAGCCTTAAGATTTTATTACTATGTTAAAGTTTTCCTTCAATGATCAACAACTGCAGAGATCAGCTAGTAAAGGGTTGTTATCAGTTAAATGACATCGGAGGTTTAAATTGTAGTGTATACAATTGTGCTAAATTAGTTATTAGGAGACATTTTGACCATTTAATACAAACTTTCAAATCATTTTTATTCTATTTTTTTAATATATGTGACGTGAATTGAATGATAAAATTTTTTTCATAATTGAAAGTTATAAATTTAGGTCTCATCAATGTTAGTTGAATATTATCTAAAAATAATTTACATGGTTTGATTTTTTTTTTTTTGAACAATAGTAGATTTTATAAAGAGCTAAACATTACAATAATTTTTGGATTTGGAAAGACCATAATCCACAGTTACAAAATAAGGTCCAATAAAAAGAGAAAATCTATTGTAATTAGTTCTCAACTGCAAGGGATTGGAAACCCTAATTTGTTGAAGAATACAGAGGCAAATTCTTAGAGAAGTGACTGCCATGGTAGTTGTAGGAAGTAGAAATCCTTCAGCCTTGACTTGTTGGTGATCTTGTAACCATGGATTGATCATTGTGTCCTAATGAAGAGAGGTCCTGAACTCCCAAATCCAAACACAAAAGCACCTAATCAGCACTAGGAACGACATAGAAAGACCATTGACTACCCTTCTTCTTAAGTATTGAAGAGATCAACATCTAGGGCAGCAAAGGAGCATCTCTTTTGTTCCATAGGCTGCACAAAAAACACAACAATACACACTTAAATATCAACATATCTATAGATTTATGATGAAACTAAATAGATACAAATAAATAAAAAGTAGACCTATAAGAAAATAAGGGATGAAAAACGAGAGGAAGAAGATGAACAGTAAGAAAAGAGAGAAAAAAATAGTGGCAGTTCAAATAGTGTATAGCAAGTTCTTTACGTGGTTTGACTTTATTGTTGTAAAAATGGTTTAATCTAATGTTTTGGTTAGTGTATAACTTTATTTTCCAAATATATTTGATTTAAAATCAACCATATAATTCAATCTGAAAAAAGAAAAACATGAAGGAGCCTTTTAAAGTACACTGCAAGTGCAATTCAAAAAAAAAAATTGCGACAACTATTGTAACATTGGAAAACTACATTTTGAAGAGTAATAGCATTTCATCTTCCATGGGGCAAAGGAAGCATTTTAAGCCTGGATGTTGGTGCTTGAACAGTAAGTCTTTTGACAAAACAAGCATTTCATCTTCCATGGGGCAAAGGAATAGAGTTGAAACATTAAGGGATTATTTTTCTCTATTTGCAGCGTCCATGGACCAGAATGGGTAGTTTAGTTGATGAGTGGGTATGATCATGCATCTTGTGTTGGGCTGGCCCAACATGCGTTTTAGATCTATAATTCTTTGAAATATATATATATATATATTTAAACACAAATAAATTGGAATTTACTATTTTTCTTAAAAGTTGTATTAAAAGTTAAAAAGAACACTATTATTTATTTCATTGACTTTCATATTATCTTATTCTTTTTATCATCTGTGTTTACAATTTTTTTTGGTTGTATTTTTTCTAGATGGCACCTTGAGAAAAAAAAATCCTACCCAAAATAAAATTGAGATTAGTTAATTTTGTTATCTTTTCTAAAAATAATGTTAGTTTTGTTAGTGTGTTAGTAATTTAGGGAGAATTGAAATCAAATTCCACACTTTAAGGAGCACACTTAAAACCTTTATTACCACACTAATTAGTTAATTTGAAAAAATAGATAGATATGGGGATTAACTTTATTTATGAGTGCATTATTTTTAATAATGAAATTATAATATATATATATAATTTTTATAAAAAATGTATAGATAATTGAGTTTGATATTTTGATATATGAAACAATCTGATGTACACTTAATATCACTAAAAATTGAATGACATTATTAAAATGTTTACACTTGGGTGTTTGATAATTAACAAATACTCAATGAATAAATATTTTGATATTTACATGGAATATAATCTTAAAGATTGTAAATGAGTTAAGCTATTCACAAGCTCGTTTCAATGAAAATCTGTTTAGTCTCATCTACTAAGACTTGTTCAGTAGAAAAGTTGAGTTCAACATGTGTAAACTTGATTTGTAAATAAGCTTCAATAAAAATTTGTAAGTTAACTTATCATCCTAATAAATTAATAATTTGATATTAGATATACAAATTATAAATATTTACTCATGATATATGTAACAAATTTTAGTTAAATATATAATTAGAATAAAATTATTTTTATTAAATGTATTATAATTTTTTTAGCAAATATTTATTTTTAATTTCTTAATAAATAATTTTAATTTATAACACATGTTTAAAATTTGTGAGTACTTTGCCAATAAAACATGACATAACAATTTTAGTTAAATACTCAATAATAAATAAATTAAATCCAAATTAATTAAAATTTGACTTGGCTGCATTTGTTTGTTTTTTAAAAATAAAAAGAAGGTAAGACCGAATTATTAATCTATTTTGAAAAAAAAATTGTATTACCGAACTACTTTATTATTTTATGTATGTGAAAATAGTTTTTTTTTTTTTTTTATAAATAAAAGGTCAATTCTCCTCTTTAAATTGAAGAAAAATAAAAATTAAATTTTACATTTTAAAATATTTTTTTTTTTTAAATTATCACTTGATTAAAAAATAATAAAATTTGTAAAGGCAAATGTGTGGGCCAAATTCTAGAAGATACCTTAAGATTGGGAAAACAAAACAAGAGTTCCAAAACAATGGGTCTGCACGGCCATAAAGATATCATTATTATGATAAAAACCAGTGGGCTATCCTCACCTCTGAAAAAAAAAAAAAAAAAATATATATATATATATTATATTGTTTTATATTATAATATATTATATTATGATAAAATATATATAATATATTATAATATATAAAATATATATATATATTTTTTTCAGCAATAATATTAGTATTATTAGTAATTAAAAAAAAGAGAGAGTAAGATTCAAATTTAATATTTTAAGTGGCTATAACGAAAAATTAACTTTTTAGTCGAGGAGGCTCAGTTTGAATGACATAGGTGGAGGTCTTGAGACCTTTAGGTTATAGGTTTAAATTTTAATTTAATCAGATTTAAAGTAATTAAAAAAAAATTTTCTTTTCTATAAACAAGTAATAAATTAATAATCGTATTTCTATTAAGCACTAACCAATGACATCGAAAAAAAATTAACTGTTTCAATTAGTTTAAAATAATGAGGGACCACCTCACAAGTTGGCTCAGTTCCACAACTAACCAGCCACCCTCACATCACCCTCTCAACTGCTACAATATTACATGTAGTGTTTCTTCTTTTCTTTTCCATTGCATCTGTGCCCAGAAAAAAAGATTATCTCCAATTTTAGAGTCACTTCTGCTCCCACCATTAAGTTTAGCTTTCCAAGAAAAAGAAAACTGATATAGAATAAAATAAAATAAAATAAAATAAAAATTTATCATTAAGTGAAGTCTTGTAACCAGAAGTCAAAATACAACATCATCTAATTGCTCTTCTACCTAATTTCAGGATTATAATAATTAAAAAACACAGCACATTGTTTCATGCTATTTACCATGTATGGACACTTAAAATGGCCCAATGCTCACTTTCACCCTTAAACTTTATTACTTTGATATATGTCACCCTTAAACATTTATCTTAGCTCATTATACGTTTTAAGTTTTATTTTTGACCTCTTTAACTCTTAATATTTATCTATTTTGTTCTATTTCATTCATGAATTGCCAAAATAGATAAAAGCGTGTTCTCATGCATTCTAAAGTAAGTGAAACTAAGAAAATATGCTGATATGTCAAATTAATGTATTGAAATGTAATAATATATGTAAAGAGGGTTTAATTATAATTTAAAAAATTACAATCAGGCTATCTTCTTCCTCCACCATATGCCACCATCTTTGCACCAAATAGACACCAGAGAAGCTAAATCTTTCGTCTTCGTTAGAATATATATATATATATATAGCTTAAATATTTGACGAGTAAAAATGAAAGTTGAGGAGTACTATAGATCAAAAAGGTAAAGTTTAATGGTGAAAGTGAGCATTCGGCCTACTTAAAATTGTATGAGAACCATTATAACTCACTCATATGCATGTACAATAAATTTATTCTATTAATAAGGGATAACTCATGTTTGGATTCAAATATTTAATTTTTATATTATTTTATTAGTATATTATTTTTTATTAGCTTGAAACTTCAACACTCGTATATGATTATATACATTTAATTAGAATAGAGCAGAGCTAATGAATGAGTAATTTAAGGACAATTTTTTATCATAAAAACATATAAAAATTAAATTGTGTTACTATTTTTATATAATTTAAAAGGGAATGATTATTTCTATTTTGTAATCCATTAAAAATTGATTCATAGTTTAATTTTTTAAAATTCAATGAAGGTTTACTGAGTGATAGGCTATAATAGAAATAGTCATCTCTTTAATAGTTATCTTAAAAAGTTATAAACTCTATAAATAGTGATAGATGATCGCCTTGAAAAATTAAATTCAAAAATTTTATAATTTTTATAAGTGAGGATATTAACGGTGGTTTGATATTTTTAAAAAAATAAAAGAATATAAGTTTCCTTAAAAAAAGGCATAATACATCTGCGGCCTCCTATACTTTGCACAATTTATCAATTTAACACCTCAATTTATAGTTTTGTCATTTTAAGACTTAAATTTGTTTAAAATGCACTAATTTGATGATATAAAATATTTATTATCCTTGTACTTGTTACCTTTTGTTAGTTTGACATATCCACTTACAGTTTTTAGTTAATCAAACTTTTAAGATGTGACACGTGCTGATTCACTATTTCATATTATGTGTGCTGATAGGAATTTTAAAGTTGTATTTTAAGCAAATTTATGTGTTAAAATGATAAAATTGTAAATTGAGTTGTCAAATTGATAAAAATAACAAATACATGGGTTACAGATGTATTTTGCCAAAAAGAAAAAAATATGAATGAGTGAGTGGATCAGAATTGATGTGAAAAGGCTAGAAACGTGGGTGTTGCAGCGGTCGGTTTGTACTTTTGCTTGAATGTAATGTGATGTAATGTGGTGTGTGATGCTACGATTCGCTCAAGTTTTGTCAGTAACTGAGCTGAGGGTCCAGCCAGCCAGCCAGCCAGAGCATGGATATTCAGTTTAGCCCATAGCAATTGCATTTTTTTTTTCTTCATTTTTTTTCTGGTTTTCTTCACCTTTTTCTTATAATTAAACAAAAAAAATTGACTGAGGGATTTACGCAGTAAAATCAGTTATTATGTTAAAAAAAAATTACAATTAAAAAACACGAACACAAGACACGAATATAATATAATACAGACATAATAATATGATAATTTTTAAAGTTTAAAAACACAATACGTGCATGACACATTATATATATATATATATATTCCATATAAAATTTGTATTATTTTTTATTATATAAAGATGATTTGTTAAAAACGTAAAATTAGTGTGATAAAATAGAAATTCTATAAAATTTAAACACTTAATATAATTATTTTATTAATTATCTATCATTATTATATATAAGGCAAATATAAAAAATGGTCAATTAAATATATTGTTAAATTAATATTAAATTATTAAGAAATTAATTATATTAAATTAAATTATTGAGTGAAAAAATATCATACTGTGTCCTAAAAGTATTCTGTCATGTTCTCTACATGTTCCAATCATGTCCTTCTTGTATCCAAAAAAATAATAAAATAATAAAACATATATCCAGTTGTGTCGGATACGTGTCAGGCCGTATCAAACGAGTGTCAATGTTCAAAAAGTGTCTAGTAATACTTCATAGTTTATAACCCTTTTAAAATCATTACATGGAGATATTTATTTATTTTGTTTTGTCGATCAAATCAAAGATTTGAATATCCAAATAATATCTAAAAACAAAACCCTTAAATTCAGCTGTGCGTGTTAAATTTATTATTTGGTTAATTTGGATAATGATCGGCAAAAAAAAAAAAAGATTTATAAAAGGTGAAAAGAGGTTTAAAACTTATCCAAATTCAAATGGAAGAACATAATAATATTTATACTAAACTATTAAAATTAAGTTAATTATAATAAGTTTTTAGAAAATAATTTTATCGCAATTTTTTTTAAAAAAAATTTTAGATTTTTATTTTTATAACACTCAAGTATTATATATATATATATATAAAGGTTAACTTTTTTATTTATTTTTAGAAAGAGCATGTTATTGTTGCAACTTGCAATAAAAAAGCAAGTAAACAGTTACATGTGACTGAAATTTTTATCTTTTTTTGAATCATGTGATTGGATGTGGAAATAAGAAACAGCAAATTTTAAATCATTATTACTATTATTATCCAGATGTAATTTTAATATATTAATTATGAAAATCCCTCAAGAAATGAGCCTTACCCATTTTTTTTGGAATAGGCAAAACACAGTCAGCAATACAACACACATACATGGCCAACTCGCTAAAAACATATGTTTAGATAAAATCTTAATAACAATCATATCATCAACACCAATACTAATACTAACAATAATAATCCTTTCAAAAAAACAATAATAATAAATCTTTATAAAATTATTCTAAAAATGGTTAATAAAAATTATTATCTATACTAAATGTATTATATTGAACAGTTAAATATATAATACAAAAATATTTATTTAATTTTTATTATTTAAATGTTTTACATTTCATGTATGCCGAGAAGTCCAATTATAATGCGGTATAAATAAAAATTTCGTTCAATATAAATATATACCCTAAACGCACCTCAAAATTGAAAAAAAAAAATCTGATATTGAATTACATTTAAAAAATGGATAATGTTTAATCCAAAATTTGAAGAATTAAATATAGACCCCACCTACCAAGTTTGATTTTGACTCCCATTATATAGTTTTCATTTTTTTTGTTTTTTTGGTTGTTGTTGTTGTTCTTCTCCATGTTATTCTGTCTGGAGTTTTGATAGCTGGGTTCCTCTCTCTGGGAAAGTAATCAATAATTTGGTAAAAAAAGAACAAATTTTTTGTTCAAATTCTGCACTTTTGTGTCGAAAATTGAAATGGGTCTTATTTAGTTTGGCTTTTCAAGGTCTTTCAAGAGTATCTTGCAATTTTCAAAACAGGATTTTCTTTTTTCTCTCGTTTTCTGGTTCAAGAAAAGTTATTTTTTTGATCCAAAAAGAGAAAAGTGGAGTGGGTTTTGTTGGGTTTTTGTTGTCTGTTGTTTCGTGCTTTTATAAGCCTTTTGTAGTAATACTCAACACATTTTATACATAAAAAAGAACATGGCTTGTTCATTGAAGAGCACTGTTAATGTTTCTGGATTGAATGAGACCTTTTTGAGCTCAAAAACCAGAGGAGTTTTTGGGTTCTGTCCGCTTTTTGGTTTCATTCAAATTGGAGAATCTAAATCCAAAGACTACCCTATTTTGAGAATTGATTTCAAGGGCAGGCCTTTAGTTGTATCTGATCAAAATGGTTCAAAGGATTGGAGTAGCAAAACCACTAGCAATTTCTCTGTTCATGTATGTAAAAATTCTTCCTTTTATGTATTTTCCCTTTTTCTCAGCATTTCCTGGTTCAAAATATTGATATTCCATATTCTTTTTTTCCCCTTTAACAGGCACAAGCGTCGATATGTGTGAGTAGAGCTATGAGATGGTGGGAGAAGACCCTTAAACCTAACATGCTAGAGATCCATTCAGCTCAGGAACTTGTAGGCTCATTGCTTAACGCTGGTGATAGATTGGTTATTGTTGACTTCTATTCTCCAGGCTGTGGAGGCTGCAAAGCCCTTCATCCCAAGGTATATATATATATATATATAATTTTTTTTTCATTAATTTCTGTAGCTACTTGATCACGTGTTCTGCTATAGAGAAGCTTGTTAAGTTGTGATATTAGAAAAATATTTCTGCAGTACAATATTTGTTTTAATCTGTTTTGAAAAATCTCAAAAAAATTACCATAATTCTTTAAAGTTGCTATCTTTGTTTCTGTTTAGTGGATAAATTTCTTATAATCTACATCTGTATTGGTTCTTTTATCAGATTTGTCAGCTGGCAGAATCATACCCCAGTGCAATTTTCCTGAAAGTAAACTATGAGGAGCTGAAAACAATGTGTCAAAGTCTCCATATTCATGTCCTGCCATTCTTTAGATTCTATAGGGGTGCAGAGGGTCGCCTTTGTAGCTTTAGCTGCACTAATGCAACTGTAAGTAATGGTTTACCTCTTGTAGTTGTAGATAGGTGGACAAGTAAAGAAAGCATCAATAGGCAAAATCTTAATGAATTCTTCATGTGTTGTTACAGATCAAAAAATTCAAAGATGCAATGGCAAAGCATGGGATTGATCGATGTAGCCTCGGCCCGGCTAAGGGTTTAGATGAATCTGAGATAATGAAATTAGCATCTGTCGGTGAATTGCCAACTCGCTTACCATTACCATCATCCACTGATAAAGAAAGACTAGAGGATTTGATTACCAAAAGCATTAATCTTCCTGAGGTTTGGAGCAAAATTGGAAATAAGATAGATCTGAAAGAACAAAATGCTATTGGAGTATAAATCAGAGGACTATAGGGTAATCATTGATGGATTGAAGTAGCTTTTTTTTTTTTTCCCATTTTATTTTGGTTCTTGAATTGTACATATGCATCTATTGCTTGGTTTTCCATAAGCAGCAGGCTTCTAGCTTTTTTTGTTCAACCTTGAGCCTGCCCATTTGGTATTTGTTTCAGGAATTAGAGATTTTTGTCTTAGTTTCAAGGAATTAATGTGTCCACTTATCCAGAAAATGTAGATTGTTTCTTTCTTTGATTTTGTAGATTATGATTTTGGATAGTAAAGGATCTTTTTTGATTTGGAGGTTGTGACTTGTTCAGTAGTACTTGATGATAATTGATAATGAGGTGGTTGATGCTAAAGATTCCTCCTCTGAGGAGAAAAATTGAAGCTAAAACCTCACATTCTAAGAGAAAAACTTATACCACTTAGGCCAGTGCTTTTGAGCTATAAATTATTCGACAATGTCAATGTGATAATTGAGTTGGATAAACTCTTTTTAATTTACAAGTTTCCTCCTTCAGAGCAATGCCAGGTGGAGATTAACAATAATTTATCATTTGATAGCCATATCATTGGATATCAATAATTAGCATTTCAAATATTTAATTTACAATTTTCCTCCTCCAGCACAATGCCAAGTGGAGGTTAAGAATCATTATCAGTTGAAATCACTATTAACATTTCAAATAATATCTTCTTTTTTTTAAAAAAAATAAAAAAAAAGTTAAAAAGGGTTTTGTGCTGTCTCCACTCTCCTGTATGATGTTACAAAGTTCAATGATGACCCTATCCATCTTCAAGTCTAATAAATTTTAAATTTTTTACTCATGAGAAATTCATAAGCAAAATATATGAACTATATCTATAATAAATTTGCTAATAATAATGAAAGTAAAAGTTCAAAAATTAATTTTTTTTTTTGTGTGCTACACTTGAATTTAAATTTTTAAATTTTAATTTTTAATGAAACTAGTCGTGATTCCGCCGAATGCGCGTTCTATGAAATAAAATGATATAAATAATTTGAATAAAATAATAACTAAATAAATTAAAAATAATATTTTTTTTTCTTTAATTTTTGTTGCCATAATTTTTTAGTTATAATAAGATTTATTTGTTTTTAGATTTGTTTTAAGTGTGTATAATACTGTTCCTCAAAAAAAAGTATGTATAATAGTGTTTTAGTTAAAAAATAATATTAAGTAATTACTATAATTTTTTTTTAATTTTTAATGGTTTTGAAAAAAAATTTTGAGTGATTTAAGGTAAAAAATACGTAATATATACATAATTTTAGAATTTAATTAGTATTAAAATATGTATGATAGTGTTTTAGTTAAAAAATAATACTAAATAACTATTAAAAATGTTTTATTTTTAATACAAAAATTAGAATTTTTAATAGTTTAACCCATTAGCTTTTTAAGTGAATACTTAAATATAAAGGTGGACACTTATCAAATTTTTAACTGAATAATTTTAGAAGTCAGAATTTAATATATAGAATATATGGATTGTTGGTTAATTGATATTTGTTTAAAAGATCAACCTCCTTCTCTCTTTTCACTAATAAGAAATGAAGAACTACAGCTTTAAAAAAAAAACAATTAACAGTAAATAAATATGTATAAAAATATAAAAAAAATTATGACCGTCTTCTCTCTTTTTCTCTTTTCATTAAATCTTTTATTATTCTTTTTAAAATTTTTCCTTCCATTTAATAAACAAGGATTTATGACTTTTTTTTTATTCGTTGAAATTTTTTAAGTCTTCTTTATAGGATTTGGGTGGTTTTTCTTTATAAATTTTGTATTTGCCTCTATTATTAGATGGTTAAATGGAGCGTATGAATTGCAAGTTGTTAATCAAAAGGATTCTATTAACACAATTGAAGAATAATAACAAAAATTTTACTGTTAATGTAAATATTTTGATATTTTTTATTCTATTTTTATTTATATTATTTGTTAATTAAAATGTATTTTAAATTTATAATAAATAAAAAATTATTTTTTAAAAAATATTTATAAAATACAACTATATGAACTATAGTTAAAACTGAATTATACTAATTATAACATGCATCATAACATGTTATAATTTTCAAAAAAAATTATAGCATGCATTATATTTTGTCAAATATTTATATATGCAAAGAGCCAATTACCTTTAAATATATATTACATAGATCGTTCACCTAGGCTGACCTTATATCCTTACCAATAAATATTTTTTTACTAAAAAGTCCTTATTACGTGTTCTTTCCAATGATTTCAAATAGAATTAGATGCCGTGTGACGCCTTAATCATCACAATTAATCACTCGTATTAGAGTATTGAAAGTGCTACGTCTTAATAATTTCTAATTGATATGGTTGAATTAATAATCAGCCATTAAACTAACCAACCAATGGGCAGGCACCAGATTCAATTTGGATTAGAATATAAAAAGAAGAAGGTGGGTCCAAAAATCAAACTTCAGACATTGTTGCTAACAGCTCAGATCGATACCGTGGCATTGACGAGGATCAATCAATTCCTTACTCAGCCATGGCTCCACCAATTGGACAATTGCACTCAATGACTTGTCCCTTATCCTTATGTATTCTATTTTAATTTTATTAGCTTACCATGACTTGAACCAAATCATTGCATTGCATTGCATTATAGAACCAAAGTAATTGGGTAAGAGGGTTTTCTCTTTTCTCAATTAAATGGGAAAGAATTCTCTGCTTCTTAATGGAGAAATGAATCCGAATTTGGTTGGATATGAGAATCTTTTGAAGTTGGAACTGTTTGAAGCTTTTTTTTTTTTAAAAAGGATATAATTTGGATATAAATCATAAATAGATATAATTTGGAACTGTTTGAAGGTAAAATGGAATCTTTCACGAATTGATATTTTGAAGGGATTAAAAATTAAACTTTTAACCTATTAATAATACTCTTAAGAGAATTATTGAAGTGCCCTGTTTTTTTTTTTTGTCCTGCGCTTATAATAAATAAATAAAATTTAAAAAGGCCATTAAAAGTTTGCCTGAATATTATTACGATTTTTTTTTTTTTGTTGTATGCCTGTTTTATTTGTTCCTATAGGATTAGCAGTCACAACTGCGATAAAAAAAATTAAAATATTTTTACAGGCCACGTGCATGATAAATTTTACAAATGTAAATATTTATGGAATTAAAATTCTTGGAGGCGATGGTGGAGTACGGGCCCCCTAATGCATGAAAATGTTGCATTGATAGGCCGTAAACGAGCCAAACTGCTTGTGAGTAGTTTGATGTTTGACTCAATAAAATTTTATTTAAATTTATATATTCAAACTCGTTTAATAAACGAGTCGATTTCAAATTATATAAAACTCATTTCATGAAACTCGCAAATAAGTTCAAATAAAAGTTTGCGAGTGAACTAATAATTTTAATATTTAATAATTTAATTTAAAATACATAATATATAAATTTTTAGGAAAAATTACAATCACCCCTTGAGGTTATTAGTTGACTTTTGAAAATAAAAAAATGAGGTTGTTGGTTTGGCCAAATCTTAAAGGGGTGATTGTAAATTTTTCAAATTTTTATTTAGAAACGTATTATTAAAATAAAATCATAATTTTTATTAATTATATTATAATTTTTTTAGTAAATAATTTATTTTCAATTTTTAATGTATAAATTTTATTTATAGTTTGTATTTTTTTTTTAAATTTTTTTAAGCTCGCTAACAGCTCATGAACAATAAGGGAGAGTGTATTCAATTAGAACTTTTAAAGACATTTATAGACTTTTTTAAGTGGATGACTTTTGTAGAGTTTATAAACTTTAATGACTTTTATAGACTTTATTTTGAAAGACTTTTTATGACTTTTATTGACATTGGATAACTTTTATTGATTTTAATATACATATTTTGACCTAATAAATTAATTTTTATCATATAATAAAAATAAAATTTTTAAAATAATAATTTAAAAGTGGTATTAATTTCAAATAAAAAAACATATCAAAGAGTTTTTTTAACTAATGAATTTTTCCACAATCCATCAAAAAATATTTACCTAACATATATATATAATAAAAAAAATGATAAAACAAAAATAAAAAAAATATAAAAAAGTGAAAATAAATTGAAATAGCAATAAATAGATTAATCTTGTAGCACTTTAAGTCCATTACTCCTTGATAAAGTATTATATTTGAAAGTCATTCAAATTCTTGAGGTAGGGTAAGTGACTTTTTGTAGGTTGATATAAATAGAAAAAGTCATTCAAAATTCACAAAATTCTATTGTCTATAAAAATCCATGATTTTTTCAATATAGGTTTACTTTTATTAATTCTTTAAAAGTCTTAATTAAATACCCATTAACTTTTATAGACATTTATTGAAGTTTATAAAAGTCATTATTGAATACACCGTAACTTTTAAAGAGTCTTTAGAGTGGAGATCTTTGCACTCCATTAGTTGATTTCTACACTTCTCTTCTAATTTTTTGACATAGCAAATTACATAGTTATTTTTTAATTAAAATGTTTATTTTTTCACAAATTACAAATTCCTAACTACCCTTTTTTAATTGATATGTTAATAATAAGAAAAATTATTTTTAATTGATATGTTAATCACAAGAAAGATTTTTTAATTGATATGTCAATAAGTGTATTAAAAATTGCAGGCTTTGACTTGTTTAATTGATATGTTAATAACAAAAAAGATTTTTTTTTTTTGGTTTTACGACCTTAACTTTGATGTCAAAATCTTTAGGAATCATATGAACACGCAAATGAATGGTCCAAAATATAAAGGCTTGATTTGTCATGGTATCATGTTGCAACTTAAGTCGATTTTCAAAACAGCTAAAAGGAGACACTAATTATAAGACATTCTAATGCAATCTGCTATGTATTTTGCACTATTATAAACATCTAAAAAAATTATAAAGATTACATTGAGTTTATATTTTCTCAGTTTGAATAAGGGGAAGTTATTATGTTGTTCAAAAATATGCAAAATAAAAAGAATGGAAATAAAATAATGTTGTAACCTACTATAACTATAGTCCTATTAGAGTAAAATATTAAAAAAAAGTTAGTTTAGGAATTGTAATTTATGAAAAAATAAACATTTTAATTAAAGGATAACTATGTAATTTGCTATGCAAAAAAAATTAAAAGAGGAGTGCAAAAATTAACTAGTGAAGTACACAAATCTCCACCTGAATCTTTAAAAGTTGGGATTAAATAACTGTGGACACCCTCAGTTTGGTCGGCCCGCAACGAAAGTCCAGTGATGAGATAGTACAGATATTGAATGCAAGAGAAGCTTGAAGCTTCCATAGAATGGACTCGAAAGCCCAAAACTTTAAAATACAAGCCCAAAACCCTATAACTAGGCCAAAATTATCTAACCCAAGCTTCAAGCCCAAGCCCATGCCTTTTGACCCTAAGGCCCAAGTTAGGCCTGGGTGAAGAGGTGACGCCTTTTCACTCCTAAGCATCGGTGAGGCAATGCCTCTTTAGTGGCCGACCTACTTTGCATTAAATGCCATTTATGGTTGCATTAAGTAAGAAATGACCCACATTATCGCATATCTGGATATTTGGGCATAAAAATGGGACTTTTAGGGTAGAATTGAGCTTAAAAAGGGAGGTAAATGATGGAAAATGATTAATTTTTATCTTGGTTTAGTTTTTGAGAATTTGAAAAAGGTAAAGGGTTTGTGGGGTTAAAAAGGGAGTTTTAAGCTGGTTTTAAGGAGGTTGGCCATTTTTGAAAAAAAAAAAAAGAGTTGAGAAAAGGAGGAAAACGTTCTTGAGAGAAAAGAGAAAACGAAAAGGGAAAATAAGAAGAAGAGATAGAGTTTTAAGCTTGAGAATCAATTTCCTTAGGAAATAAAAAACCTGGCTCTCTTGCATTCAAAGCATCTAAAACAACAACTCAAGCTTTGAGGGTTCAGTTTGGAGCTCCAAACGTGCTTCAATCAGTGAGAATTTCTATTTTCAAACTTTAAAGTTCTTCATTTCATTTAAAGATTTATTTATTGATTTTCATTGCTTGTTATTGTGTTTGTGTTCATTTGAAGTCATACATAAAGCATGATTATGTGAAATATTGATTGTTAGTGGTAAATTTACGTTTATATTGTATCTAGTTGATTTTATTAAGATCTAAGAAACATGCAAATTTCTGTGTCTCTATTGAAGAGGCGACGTCTCTTCAATGAGATGTCACCCCTTCACATTGAGGCGATTCTAGGTCACCTCTTGACTAGGAGGCGCCGCCTCTCTACCAGAATCTTGCTTGATTCAACTTTAAGTCCTAGTGTTTATTCCGTATGATTTGAGGTTTTTCATATATTTATTACATGTTATATCCTCAATTTTATATGTGATTACCATAATGTCATACATCAAATTTTGACTGTCCCCAAAAAGGTCCAGTGATGAAAACATATCTCCGAACTTGATAAGTGTCTGTTCATTTGTACTGCCTCTGAAGCGTGCCGAGAATCTGAAAAGCTCGAACTGAGCAAAATCAACCTTCGAATCATTAAGTTGCACCTTGATTTCATGAAATACGAATAATCAGAGTGGTGAGTCGCCCGTTTTAAGCAAACATTGCTAAAAAATGAGCAACTCATCAAATCGGTGCTCAATTCATGAGACTGGAGTTCAACTTCGTGAAAATTGGAAGTCGATTTTCATAAAATGGATGTTGGAAATGTGTCCTTAGGTCCTTAAAACTTTCGAAAGTGACCCCAAAATAGTGTGCGAAACCCCGAGAAGTAGCGCGTGAGCAAATTTGTAGCGCATGATCATGTACAAACATATCTTGCTCTCGTGTGAAAATGGAAGCCGATTTTGAGGAAAGAAATATCGAAAAAATGTTAGAAATATCCAAAATCCTGAAAAACACCCCTAAAATAGCGCCATCGGAGCCTGGGAAGGTTGCGTGATCACGCGCATTTTCACTTTTTTTTTGCACTTTTTTGGGCACATTTCCCTATAAATAGAGGTCTCTACACCTCATTTTAGCAAGGCTAGAGCCTACAAAGCAAAGGCAAGTGCCTATGAAGTGAAAGCTAGAGCTTAAGAAACACCGGCAAGAGCTAAAAAGCATACACATGCTGAAGCACTGAAGGCTTAGGAGCCCCAATCCACACACTTTTAGCTGCTTTCTATATTTTTTGTAGGATTTTTAGGGCACTTTTAAACCAAATCCACCCTCATCTTTGTCAAAGTACGCTTCAAAGGTATACGAATTTGCATTACACATGTCATTTTCAACCTCTCGATGAGGAAAGCTTGAAAATCTCTCGAAGCTAAAGCTTCAAAAACATAAAACAAGCTCAGTCGAATCTGAGGACCAAATAATCTTATTTGCATGTTTATTTATTGTCCTGCATTTTACTTTATCGCCACCAACAGTTGAGAAATTATTGTGATCTGTGTGATGAGACTAGCAATTTGCTTGCTGATTGAATAATATCTACTTTGTTTGCTCATAATTAACTATCATTTTGCATCAATATACATTCAATAAACACAAAAGCTCCTCATCTAAGTTAGAGCTTCGATATTATGGTCCAATGATGTAATCATCATTATTTACTATTTATCTTATCACTTAGAAATGCTTCATAATAATTCCTGCTAGAGCATAAACTATGTGCATATGTTTAATCATTCACGATGCATCAATCGTCTTTATTGTGCCTATACGTTGTCCGAATAGATGAATGGATGGAATTGCACATAGTTGTGTTAACCTCTGTTTTACAGGTGTATTCTAGATTAGGACTAGATTTACATTTCCACTCCTTTTTCTCTTTCATATGTATTGACTAGGAAAGCCTTGTAAATAATTATGTTGAATTTCTCCTACTTTCCGTTATTATCAACGTGCTTGTGTGAATGCATATATGTCAACTGTCATTACCAAAAGTAGGGTGCTGTGATAGCCACATGTTGAGTATTAAAATAAGAAATAGTCAAAAAGTAGATGAGATCTCTCAGGCTTAGAATCTCTGCTGGGGACGATACTCATTGAATGACTCGATGTCCTCCCTTTCATCTTTTCCTGATTTTCTAAAAATCAGGTGGCGACTCCAAACACAATAGCGTCTCGCATCCCCCCGAGACCAAACATTTGTCCTTATCCTGTAAACGAAATGGATATCCCATTCGGCAAAGTTGCCATGTCCCTCGGAATGTCCCTTTGAACAGAACCTCAGGTCGCTCACAGTGGTGACTCCACTGGGAACTCTGGTTAGAGAGATCAATTCAAAAATGACTATTTCTCATTACTTAATACTCAATCATTTGGAGCCCTTCACCATTGCATATGCACTACATAATCACAAGTGCACCCTTGGTCCTTAGCAGCCGATAATGACAGAAAGTGATCCGCTATGGTTCCACTCAAGCCATAGGGTGACCGATTCGGATTTGTCACCTTTAGCTTTACTCGTGGTTTTGCCAGACTCATCTGACCAGAGTCTGTGACCCAAGTCCTTAAGGGGGGCAACCCGAGTTATCAAAAGAATGTTAGACTCACTGACCGGAGTCCGTAACCCTAGTTATGGGGGGCATTCTCGCTAAAGGAGCCCTTAGTCTTTTACCCTCAACTCAGCCCATGTAAATAAACTAATAGAAATATCCATTATGCTATAACAATTTTAGTTTCCATCACCGATTGACATCATTACGTCCGTTCTCACAGACTGCTCACACTTAGACCGTGTGATCCTTGTTTACCTTGCATAAGCCCTATATGCAAGGAATGATAAGAATCATCCACCTCAGTATGAATAGCCTATGAGAGCTGGTGAATAGTGATATCTTTCGACGACGGAACCTACGAGCGCGGTCCATTTGTCCTTATCAGATCAAATAGATGGGTCAGGAATTCAACTAGATTGCAGATATTTATGTTGAAAGAATGAAATTGTAAACTACCAAATAATACTTTTATGCCTTTTGGTAAACGTATCGAATATTGATGTAGGGACATGAAACTGGACCCACTTGTTGGCTATAGCCCCTACACACGCGAGCGTGTAAGGACTATAGATGCCATTTGTGACCCAATGACTGGTCCTCACATTGACATTATAAAATTACCTAGAGTGCATTTAAGCACTGTTCCTTAGTTTACCTTTTTTTTTATTCAATAGAAATTGAAACATCCTAGTCTAAGAGCGGAACCATAGTCCCATACTGACTATCGGGTTAAAACCCACCTAGGAAAGAGATTCAATAACCACGTGGAGCGATAAGGTTAGAAGCAAGAGCTTGCATGTGTATGGTTTATTCCCTGTGCAAGAAATACTAACCAGTTTTATTCTTTTCTTTCAATCGTGCATATATAGCTTACATGTAAATAGCATGCAATAACCATGGTTTTCTGCAGCCATCCTGTATTTTTGCATAGACATGCCATGCATATATTCTCACCCCATCCCTTTATACGGACACGTCATGCACACATGATGACTCTTCTACAGCTTATGACATGACAAGCATCCATAATTCTTTCTTTTAGCTTATCTTATTGATTATTTATCCTTTCTTTTTTGTTGTGTTTTCGCTTCAAAGAACATCATATGTAACACCCTATACACTTAGTATTAATACACATCATGATATCTCATAAAATATTATTAATCATCCTTTTGTCACATGTAATTATTATACACACGTTTATACTTATTCGTACACGCATACAAATATTTTACATTAACT
>CATIWM010367082.1:0-11291 GCA_949671775.1 Mallotus repandus
TAGCATTGGTAATAAGATAGTATGAGGTAAAACAACATGTGCCATCTAGGCCTATGGACTTCTTAGGAGAAACATTATCTCAAAAATTCATCAACCATTTTAGAACAACAAGGCGAAGGAGAATCATTCATCATTTTACCACCAGTGATTGGAATGGTCTTACTGACAAGACCTACAAGCAGTGGGTAATCTGCAGATAGAAGTGTCTGTTAATCTAGAAAACTTTAGCCCTTTCCTTTACTTGAAACTGATGATGTAATAAACTCTAAAGTTAATGCAATGAAATCAAATTTTTCTTACTTGTTCGATGTCTTTTCTAATGGTAGTGTGCATTGCATTGATCAAAACACTTGCATATTTGATATTCATTCCATATGCATTGAACCATTTAATATTGGCACAGAAAATGAACCACATATTTTGCATATTTTGAAAGATGTTAACCCTAAAGAGAGGAGAGAAATTGAAAAAATATTAATAAACTATTTGAAAGTATTTGCTTGGACATACGAAGACATGCCAGACATCGACAAAGACATCGCTCAGCACTACATCCCCCCAAGAAGGGTGTAAACCAGTAAAGCAAAAGCTGAGAAGACTCAGACCTGAATGGGCCAAATTGGTAAAAGAAGACATCAAAAAGCAGATCGAGGTAAAATTCCTTGAGGTGGTAGACTATCTAGAATGGTTAGCAAGCGTCATACCAGTGCCAAAGAAATATGGAAGGGTCAGAATTTGTGTCGACTATAGAGATCTAAACAAAGCATGCCCAAAGGATGACTTCCCTTTGCCTCACATAGATGTGTTGATAGATAACGGTGCCTCCTGTGCAATGTATTCCTTCATGGATGGATTTTGTGGATACAATTAGATTTTGATGGCCATCATTGACAAAGTAAAGATGTCCTTTATAACAAAATGGGGTACTTACTACTATAGGGTAATGCCCTTCGGCCTGAAAAATGCAGGTGCAACCTACTAGAGAATGGCAACAACCATGTTCCATGACATAATAGACAAAGAAGTCAAGGTGTACATAGATGACATGATGGTTAAATAAAAAACTAGAGAAGGGCACCCAGGTGCTCTCGAGAAATTCCTCAGAAGGGTTGAAAAGTACAGTCTCAAGCTTAATCCCAAAAAGTGCGTATTCAGGGTAACTTCAGGCAAGATGCTGGGCGATATTGTTAGCTAGAATGGAATCGAAGTGGATCCAGATAAAGCAAAAGCAATCAGAGAAATGCCAGTGCCAAAAATAAAGAAAGAAATTAGAGGGTTTCTAGGGAAGCTACAGTTCATAAGTAGGTTCATCACCAAATTAACAGCAGTTTGCGAGCCTATCTTTAAGCTACTAAAAAAAAGATCAGCCAATTGTATGGAATGAACAGTGTCAACAAGCATTAGACAATATCAGAAGCTACCTAGCCAAACCACTAGTTCTGAAACCACCCAAGTCCAGATTGCCATTAACCTTATACCTAGCCATTGAGGGGAATTCAATCGGTGCAATGCTAGCCCAAGAGGGGGAAGGAAAAGCAAAACATGTAGTCTACTGCCTGAGCAAGAAAATGCTACCTTATGAGGAAAAATATAGTTAGGTTGAATAGATATGCTGAGAAATGGTATGGGCAATGAGGAAGGTCAGACACTACTTTCAATCATACAAGATTCAAGCTATGTCCAAAATGGATCCTATGAAGAATCTCTATAAAGCTCCATCCCTGGTGGGAAAACTTGCCAAGTTGCTTCTTCTGCTTACAAAATTTGATGTGCAGTATCTGACTAAGAAGACAGTAAAAGGGAGATCAGTTGTTGAATTCCTAGCCCTCAACCCAATTCCATATTAAGAAGAAATTCAACTAGACTTCGCAGATGACCTCAGCACGACCATCGAGGTGCAAGGATGGTGAAGGTACTTCGACGGAGCAGTCAACCAATTCAGAGCAATAGTTAGGATCATACTCCTAACACCAGAAGGTGAAGTGGTACCAATTGCTAATAAGCTAGCATTCAGCCTTACAAATAATGAGGCAGAATATGAAGCATGTGCACTTGGCATGGAAGCTTTGATAGCTTTGGGAGTGACAGAAGTTGAAATATTTAGGGATTGCATGTTAGTAATCAATCAGACAATAGAAGAATGGGAATTAAAAGAACAAGACTTGAGGCCATATCTGAGCCACCTGCCACAGCTCGCCTTATCTTTCTAGAAATGCAAATTCATCCATTTCCTTAGAAACCACAACCAAATGGCAAACGCACTAGCTTCCATAGCATCAGTATGGGAAGGACCGAATAAAATGCCCATGAAGCCTCTAATCCTACTCAAATCAGAGTAACCTAGCCATAAATTCCTTAGAATAGCTAAAGTAAGAGCAGACAACAAAACCTGGTTCTATGATATACAATAATACCTCACAAAGAGAATTTACCCTGAGAAGGCAGTCCAAAAAGACAAGGTAGTCATCCGACAATTGGCATCAAAATTCACATCACACCAGGGTGTATTATATGGAAGAACCTCAGATAGGATACAACTTAGATGTCTAGATGAGACAAAAGCTGCTAGAGCAATGGAAGAAGTACATGAGGGTGTTTGTGGTCCGCACATGAACGATGCCATTCTAGATAAAAAGCTAATAAGACAAGGGTTCTTTTAGATGATGATGATTGAAGACTGGATCGGATTTGTATGAAAATGCCATAAGTGCCAAATTCATGGGGACATCAGCCATCTTCCCCTAACAGAGTTGAACTCTATCACTTCTCCATGGCCCTTATTAGCAACGGGGTTAGACATAATCAAAGAAATCCACCTAACAACCTTGAATAGAAATAGGTTCATCCTAGTAGCAACCGACTACTTCACAAAATGTGTCGAAACAGAATCCTATGAAAAAATGGGGGCAAGACAAGTGGTAAAGTTCATAAAAAAGAACCTATTCTGCAGATATGGGGCTCCCCATCACATAGTTCTAGATAACAACATTCAGTTCCAAGGGGAAGTGAAGGAATTACTAAGGAGTTATAAGGTGGAACATCACAAATCCTCACACTACCCACCACAAGAAAACAGAGTGGTCGAAGCTGCAAACAAGAACATAAAAAAGATCTTGTCAAAGATGATTCAGACCTATCATGATTAGGCAGATAGACTACCATACGCATTCTGGGCATACAAAACAACAGTCAGAACTTCAACAAGAGCTACTCCTTTCTCACTAGTATATGGATCTTAAGCAGTACTCTCAGTGGAAATGGAAATCAAATCATTGAGAATAGCAATTGAATATGAACTGCCTAAAGCACAATGGGCTCAGCAAAGGCGTGATAGCCTCACTAATCTAGATAGTCAGAGAATCAAAGCACTGTATCATATGTAGCTATATTAAACTTGATTGGCTAGAGCCTTTAATAAAAAAGTCAGACACAAGAGTGTGAATGCAGGAGACTGGGTGCTTAAGCAAGCTAAACTGAATGTCTCAGACCCTAGAGGGAAGTTCAGGCTAAGCTAGGAAGGCTTGTATTTGGTCAAAATCATCTTATCAAGAGGAGCCATTAAGCTGATGGATTTTGAAGGAAATGAGTTCGCTGAGCCTACCAACTCAGACCGCTTGAAGAAGTACTTTTTCAAGAGCAAATACATAAAAAAAATCCTGCTGAGTTGAAAACCAAAAAAAGGCAGCTCAAGCAAAAATTAGGGAACCGAGAGAAAAAGGCAGCTCAAGCAAAAATCAGACATAATAATCATAGATACATGAAAAAATATCACAATCAGGAACATAAGTCACTCAATAAAAAATACAACAACAACAACCATTAGTACAAAATACAACATACAGGACAGATGCCCAAATACAACACCTTGAGTCCATAACCTCGAGAAAATAATACAACACTGGACAACCACAGCCAAAAGCCTATACCTAGCCTCCAAAAAAATACATCGAAAATGGGTGCAATCAAAAGCAAGAGTTGAATCCACTTAGGTGCCCCCATCATTCAAACTGGGTTCCGCATCCTTTGCACCCATCTGGAAGGCTGCCAGTTGCACATAAAACTGATCAATCTACTCATAATAAGACACTTGCTCCCTCTCCCTCTCCCACTCACGTCTAGCGTGATTATGCTCATTCTACATTAGACAAACATCGTAAATCATATTTCATGCATTCATAAAAACATATGCATAAAATAGTTACAAATCAATAAAAGAAGAAAGTAGTACACTTTGTGCACAAGTAAACTCCATCAAATACTCCTGCACGTTGATCGTAGTAGCATACTAAGACTGAGCAGTGGAAACAGGCACTTACAAAGAAAAAAATTAGATAATGAATAAGAGCAAAAGGAACAAACTCGTAAAGTTAAGACACTAACATGAGTGGTGTCCATATGTACTACACCCGACAATTGTGTACCCACTCTAGGCAAAGGGAAACGAGCTCTCGCTCCTTTAACTGTCAGCCCATACAATATCGAGGGTACCACACTCATAAAATCATAGAGAATGCACCATTAAGTCCCACACCACTGGCATGTGCATCCCATCGGTCCCAGGACCGTTCTCCTCGTCAAAGTCTGAAAAAACTCTCATAACTCATGTCATTTACCATTTAATACTAACAAAGTTTGCTACATGCTTGCATGAAAATAGGAAAAGCACAGATTAGAAGCATACTGAGTCAAAGGAAGCTACCCTAAAAGCGAAATAACCTTGGGATTACGACGAAGTCCCAACTCTAGAGCCCAAAGGCTGCGAAGGGTCTGCTTGAGGAGGTGGAGGAGTACCAAACTCACTGGCCATGACATCAATCAACTGTGGTAACAGAGTCATCATATAAGAGAAATGAGCTCCCTCCAGGAAATCGTCAAAGGGATATCCTCTCTCAGCTCTGTCAAGCTCCTTTTCAATGAGCTCTCGACCCCAAAATATATCCCCAAGGGGAGCAATAACAACTCTCCTTATAAATGGTCCATTCCACTAGTGATAGACCTGGTCACCCAGATACCACACTGTATCAACAAGACTGAGCAATAAGACCCTCCTTTGTGTCAGGCACCAAGCGAATCCCATCTTGATCGACCAGTCCTATCGCTCCATCCACCAGTATGGATGAATCTACTCGAGAAACTCATAAGCAAAAGAATTACTAAAGAATAAGCAAAGCAAAGATAAAATGCACTATACTTGACCATGGGCCAATCTGCTCAAGAGACTCCTTGCCTTTCCCACACTCTCAATCAAACCAAAAGTCCTCCTGATCCATCGTGGAAGATAGGGAAAGCAACCCTCATGCAAACGCTCAATAGTGGGATGAGGAAACAACCTAAACTTGTAAGCCCAAACTTGTAAAAAAGAAAAGAGTCAAAACAATCAAAGATGGAACAATCTAAAAGGAAGAAACCACACTCACATCTAGCACAAGCAAGCAGCTATAAATGCATGAGAGTCCTCTACAAGTCATATCTAAACAAGAATACATGTGGGCAAAAGCAGTTGTGGCCCAACTATACTTCGACAGATCCCTTAGGTTCCTCAAGATAGGCAATAATTCTAAGAAGCCAGTGTCGGAAGCATTCAAAAAAACAACAACACTCAAGAGGTAGAATAAGAAGAACCTAGCCAACTACTCAAAACTAACACGACCCATGTCGTGCTCCAACCTTACCTTCACTACAAGCTGTATATACCAGATCAAAGTGGAGCAACCAGACTTCAATGAAGTAGTAACACCAAATAGATCCCTCAGGCATCTGTTCCTCACAACGGTAGAACTACATGCCTTACCACTAAAAGGGACTGGCTCCTTATAAAAACTTAGCCCCATGATGCTCTAAAGTCAAGAAGAGTGATAGTCATCTCCCCGAAAGGCAAATAGAACGAGTGGGTAGTATCCATCTTCCGCTCAATAAGAGTGCACATCGCAGCTTGACTAGATGCATAAGAACCATAAGTAAGGGCAGAAATAATAACATCAAAGCCCTTCCCGGCAACCATATGCTTCACACACGGAGGAAGACCCTGATAATACGAGCTGACCTTATTGAAGCTACTAGGCAGTTGAATGACAAGCCTAGATAACTGTAACCAACAAGTAAAATGATTATAACATTTCATCAGATATTAAAACATCTCTTTTTGTATCTTTGCAGGAAAATCACAGCAAGAGCTATAAACCACAGCTAGAGCTATAGACATTATAGCAAGAGCTACAAACTACAGCTAGAGCTACATTATAGTAAGAGCTATAAACCACAACTAGAGCTACAAACATCAGAGCCAGAGCTAACCTCACAGCTAGAGCTACAATCATCACAACAAGAGCAATGTCACAACTAGAGCTACAGTCATTATAGCTAGAGCTATACTACAGCAAGAGCTACGCTACAAGAATAGTAAAAACTACAATAAGAGCTAAAAAATAGCAGCAAGAGCTAAATCACAACCAGAGCTACACTATAGTAAGAGCTACAGACATTACAGTAAGAGCTATACCACAACTAGAGTTAAACCATAGCAAGAGCTACAACACAGCTAGAGCTACATACATTACAGATAAAGCTATATTATAGCTAGAGCTGCACCATAGCAAGAGCTAAACCATAACTAGAGCTACAGACATTATAGTAAAAGCTACAAACTACATCTAGAGCTACATTACAGCAAGAGCTACATCAAAGCAAGAGCTACATCAACATTACAGCAAGAGCTACACTATAACAAGAGCTAAACCACAGCTAGAGCTATAAACATTATAACTAAAGCTACACTACAACAAGAGCTATACTACAACAAGAGCTAAAACTACAGCAATAGCTAAAAAACAGTAGCAAAAGCTAAAAAATAGCAGCAAGAGCTAAATCACAGCCAGAGCTACACCACATCAAGAGCTAAACCACAGCTAGAGTTATAAACATTACAGCAAGAGCTAAATCACAGCCAGAGCTACACCACATCAAGAGCCAAACCACAGCTACAGTTATAGACATTACAGCAAGAGCTATAAACTATAGCTAGAGCTACATTACAGTAAGAGCTACATCATAGTAATAGCTACATCAATAGCACAGTTGAGCTAAATCACAGTTTGAACTACACTGTAGCAAGAACTAAATCACATCCAAAGCTAAATTATAGCTGAGCTACATTACAGCTAGAGCTAAATCACAGCTAGAGTTCTAGTCATTACAACAAGAGCTGCCTCACAATAAGGGCTAAACTACAGTAAACGCTACAGTTATCACCGTAAGAGCTACATCCACCGCACAGCAAGAGCTACATCTACATTACAACCAAAGCTACACCACAATAAGAGATAAACCACAGCTAAAGCTACAGACATTACAGTAAGAGTTACAAACTATAGCTAGAGCTACATTACAGCAAGAGCTGTAAACCACAGCTAGAGCTACATTACAGCAAGAGCTATAAACCATAGCTAGAGCTACAAACATCATAGCCAGAGCTAACCTCACAACTAGAGCAATAGTAATCATAGCAAGAGCTACATCACAACTAGAGCTACAGTTATTATAGCTAGAGCTATAGTCATAATGGCTAGAGCTATACAATAGCAATAGATAAAAAATAGCAGCAAGAGCTAAATCACAGCTAGAGCTACACCACAGCAAGAGCTAAACTACAACTAAAGTTACAGACATTACATCAAGAGTTATAAACTACAGTTAGAGCTATATTATAGCAAGAGCTATAAACTACAGCTATAAACCACAGCTAGAGCTATATACATTATAGTAAGAGCTACAAACTACAACTAGCGCTACATTATAGCGAGAGCTATAAACCACAACTAGAGCTATTAACATCACAGCCATAGCTAACCTCACAGCTAGAGCTACAGTTATCACAATAAGAGCTACATCACAGCTAGAGCTGCAGTCATTACAGTTAGAGCTATAGTCATTACGGCTAGAGCTAAACTACAGCAAGAGCGAAAACTACAGCAAGAGCTAAAAAATAAAAGCAAGAGCTAAATCACAGCCAGAGCTACACCACATCAAGAGCTAAACCACAACTAGAGCTACAGATATTACATCAAGAGCTATAAACTATAGCTAGAGCTACATTATAGCAAAAGCTATATCACAGTAAGAGCTACATCTACATCACAGTAAGAGCTGAATCACAGCCATAGCTATATTGTAACAAGAACTAAATCACAACCATAGCTAAACCACAGCTAGAGCTACATTATAGCCATAGCTAAACCACAGCTAGAGCTACAGTCATTATGCCAAGAGCTACCTCATAACGAGAGCTAAACTACAATAAATGCTACAGTCATCACAGCAAGAGCTACATCCACATCACATGTAGAACTACATCCACATCATAGGTAGAACTACACTACAGCAAGAGCTATAAACAACAACTAGAGCTACAATATAGCTAGAGCTGCATCACAGATAGAGCTGCACAACAGCTAGAGATACAGTCATCACAATTAGAGCTACATCACAGTAAGAGTTATAAATTATAGCCAGAGCTAGACTACAGCAAAAGCTAAAATACATGTCAGTTAGAGCTACACAGATAATGAATGATGAAATCCAAACAACAATACCTAAAATTAAGAGTAACAGCTACAACAAGTAAAAGAGCTAAGTAAGCAAACTAACAGGTCGATGATGAATAGTCCATGCATGAGTCTCCAGGCTATAGACAACAAGAACTAGATCATCCCGGGAGAGTCAAGGTGAACGAAAAGAAGCTCTACCATTGGTCCCAACACTCTTTGAACCTCTAGCGGTAGAGGTCCCTACACCAGTTTTCTCGAGAACCCCCTCATCCTCTAAAATGAACTCGTTAAAAGAAAAAGAAACGGCATTCTAATATCCAAAGTTACCAAGATCCTCGGGAATAGGAGGGAAGTCCATAATTTTTGCACTCCGCGAAGCAACAGATTAATAATAGAAAAATAATAGTCCAAAAAACTCAAAAAAGAGGCTAAAAAAGGTCGAAAAATAGGTAAAAGTCACCCCGAACTAAAAAATGAGTTCATCTTATAGGCATCGGACACGCCTCAGAGCACATGATCACGCATCCTTTAGAGCCTGATGTGCTCCGAGGCTAACACACACACACCGAAACCCCTGCACACGCATTCCTAGGTCCTAAACTCGCATTTGGTAGAAAGAACGCGCAAAAAATATGCACGAATCACACAAACATGAGCATTGTATGTTTTAGGACACTAATTCTGACATCACTGTCTTAAAAAGTTATTCGCAAAAGGAAAATAAAGCACAGATAACACAAGCATGTCACATCTACAACTATCACGATTAACACGTCATGAAATCACACTCGAAACACGACAAATGATGACATCATTTTTGCATCATTACTGCATTATCACTGCTTAGTAGCATTGTTTCGTTGAAGCATTTTATTGCTTAGAATCATTTTATTTGCTTAGTAGCATTTTATCTACTTAGAAGCATTTTCTCATTTGCTTAGAAGCATTCCTTCTAACTTATAAGCATTTTCCATATGCTTAGAAGCATTGCATCTACTTAGAAGCATTTCATTGCCCATAAGCATTTTCTTCGCTTAGAATTATTGGATCTGCTTAGAAGCATTTCAGTGCTTAAAAGCATTTTCTCTGCTTAGTAGCATCTTCACATCTTCTTAGTAGCATTTGCATCGATACCTAAAGAGGTTATAAAGGCATCATCTTGCCTCACCTGAGAGAATTGCAAGATGTACAAATAGGCAGTGGCTCTGCCAATCCAACGACATCAAGAAATGATAGGCCTGAAGTCAAAAGACTAAATAGCACACCATCAAGTAAGTACCTCTTCCCAAAAACTATTTTTTCATATCTGCATTTGCTTCACGTGTATTGACATCAGTACTAGAGTACTATACAACACACGTAAAGCAGGGGACAACTATCATACATTAAATTTTAACTGTCCCCAAAAAGGTCAAGTGATGAAAATATCTCTCCAAACTTGACAAGTGTCTATTCATTTATACCACCTCTGAAGCATGCAGAGAGTCTGAAAAAGCCTAATCTGAGCAAAATCAACCTTCGAATAATTAAGTTGTACCCTTATTTCATGAATTACGAATAATTGGAGTGGTAAGTCACTCATTTTAAGTAAACGTTGCTCAAAATGAGCAACTCATGAGAACGGTGATCAACTCATGAGAAAAGAGTTCAACTTCATGAAAATCAAAAGTTGATTTTCGTAAAATGGACATAAAAAATGCATTCGTAGGCCCTTAAAACTTTCAAAAGTAACCCTAGAATAGTGCACGTAACCCCGAGAAGTAGCGCATTAGCAAATTTGCAACGCATGATCACGCACAAACACATCTTGCTAACGCGTGAAAATGGAAGCCGATTTTGATGAAATAAACCTCGAAAACACGTCTAGAAGGTCCAAAAACCCCAAAAAACACCTATAAATTGCATGATCGGAGCTAGGGAAGGCCACGTGACGCATTCAAGAGCACATGATCCATGGAGCTGGGTGCGTTACGACGCGTAATCACATGCCTAGGATGCGTGATCATGTGTCATTATGAGTGATCACGCACCCCAAGGCAGTGATCACACATCTCGGGGCAGGACCACAAGTTCCAAGGTCGTGATCATGTGTCCCGAACGCGTGATCACACACATTTTTCCCTTTTGTCACACTATTTTTAGCACATTTCCCTATAAATAGGGGTCTATACACCCCATTTTGGCATGGCCGTAGCTAAGGCAAAAGCCATAGAAAAAAAAAGAGGCAAGAACCACACACACACTAAAATATTCTCGCATTGAAGGTGTAAGAGCCCCAATCCACACACTTTTAGCCCACTTTCTACATTTTTTGTAGGATTTTTAGACCACTTTTGCACCAAACCCACCCTCATCTTTGTCAAAGCATGCTTCAAAGGTATATGAATTTACATTACATACATCCATAAGCACCTAATTTCAGGATGACTAGAGTATGGATACGACAGAGGACTTCGATGATGAAAATATTATAAATAGATCTTCAATATTTGAAGTTTGAAATCTCAAAAGGTTTAGATGTATTTTCAAGGGGATTTAATTGGTTTTTTAGAGGACTTAATTTGTTAGATTTTATTTCTTTTAGGGGTCTTTTTGTAATTAAAAGTTAAAAAAAAAGAAAGAATAAAAAGGGTTAGCCATGTAAGAATGAGAGAAAAATATTATATGAGAAAATTTCAAAAGGCCTAACTAATAACAAGAGTTGTATCATGAGATGTAATGAATGTTCTCATTTTGGCTCTAATGAAT
>CATIWM010367122.1:0-22453 GCA_949671775.1 Mallotus repandus
TTATTTTTTATTGCATTTATTTTTCAATGTTGTTGTTTTTATTTTTCAGTGTTATTGCTTTTTGTTGTTTTTATTTTTCAGTGTTATTTTTTTCAATATTGTTGCTTTTTATTTTTCAGTATTGTTGTTTTTTATTTTTCAGTGTTGTTGCTTTTTATTTTTCAATATTGTTGTTTTTTTGTTTTTTTTGTTGCTTTTTTTTTATTTTTTTTATGATTGTTACAAATACGCCATAAAAATTGTCAACATGTTACATATTGATGATCAATAAGTTTAAGATAAATATTTTTTTGAAAAAAAACTTAGGCATTTTAATAAATAAATCAAAGTAAAAAAATAAAATTTTTATTTTTTAAAAATATAAAATTTTTTTTTTTGTTTATTGGTATAAATTGTTTAAAATTGCACCCATAACCTAAAAATGAATTCCACCCATAACCTAAAAATGAATGAATAATTATTCTGTAGCTAGTAATTATATTAATAGTAATATTTATGAAAAGTGAATTTCACATCTTTTCTTTCTATTTATATGTTCTGTATATGAGAGCATACATGTAATTTTAATAAAAAAGAAAAATTTATCTTTTAGTGTTCATCTATGTCACTATTATATATGACATCTATCATCTATCATTGTCCAAAATTAATGTAGACCTAGTTGCAACAAGTGCACGTTGCTGACATTGCACAATTTGTTTTGATTCTTAAAGGCTCTAAATAGTTGATGGGTAGATGCGTGCAAGTCCAGTGTTGCATATTACAGGTGGTGGAACATTTGATGGGCAAGGATCAATTCATTGGTCGAAAGCTAATTGTGTAGAGACTAGAAAGTGCAGTTCACTACCAAGTGCGAGTGTATATTATATTATTATTATCGATTTAACAGCCTATTGGTATGAATTTTAACAGTCTATTGGTATGCTCAACATAAAAAAATTTAAAAAAAAATGAAGACAATAAAAAAAATTGAGCAAAAAAACATTGAGAAAAAAGATAAAAATAATAGAAAAATGTCGAGTAGAAAAAATAATATTGAGAAAATAGAAGATAGTACCTTAAAAAAGTATTGAAGAGTAAACAATGTTTAGGAAAAAAAAATAACGACAGTATCTTAAAAATAAAAAAAACATGTCGAGTAAGAAAAATAAAATGTTAAGAGTACCTTAAAAATAGAAAAATGTTGAGCATAAAAAAATATTGATAAAAAACAGTACCTTAAAAATAGAAAAAAAAGTTTAGTAAAAAAATATTGAGGAAAAAAATGAAGAAAGTAGAAAAAAAATGTTTGATTCAAAAAAATAGAAGGATAAAATTTGATTAAAAAAATAGAAGGATCAAATTGGTGATATGATTAGTTAAATCAGCCGTACGTAGTTTTGTTGTTAAAACAGTTTCTAGAAGAGTCATGATGTAGATTTTAAAAAAAAAATTCAAACTTTTGATCGATGTGGCTTTTTATATTATTTTTTATTTTTTAACTATTTATGAAAAAATTTCAATTTTTTAAGCAATTTACCGTTAAACTAACTATTATTACAAATCAATTTTTATTTCACATAAAATTATAAATAGGTATTAATTTAATTTATTTGAAAATCAAAATAATTAAGTAAAGGATAATAGCATCGTTAGACTTTAAATTATATCGTTTTTTCGATCAAATTTTACAATCAAATTTTATAAGTTTTAAAACAAAAATTCATTATTTCTATTCGCCAGCTAAAGCAATTTTCTATTAGTCAACTCTTAAAATCAATTTTTTTTTTTACATTCTAGTCTTAAAACTATAAAAAAATATATTATTTTTGATATTTTAAATAAATAAAATTTTTATTTTTGACTTCTTTTATAATTCAACTTTCATAATAACTATATAATTCTATAAAATAAATTTTAAAAATAAAAATAATATTTTTAAATTGACAATAATAAATAAAAATAATTAAATATTCTTAATTATTTTTAAATATATAATTTCAATTAATATATCATAAATAAATAAAATATATTTTATATGGAAAAAACTCATTTAATTTTTTCAATAATATAATTTTTGTTAGATTTCAAAAACTTTTAAACTCAAATCAAATTTAAAATAAGATAAATTTTGATAAAATATTTCTTTAAATTAAACTATTTTATAATAAATATTTGGACAATAAAATAAGTTAACATATTTTTATTATAATTTTAACTGTTATAATAAAATATAACAAAATTTTCTATTTTATCTTAAATTTATTATATTTATAATAACAAATAACATTATTAATTCAAATATATTATTCTTCTAATTTTTTTGTAAAATAGCCTAATTTAAAGAAATATTTTTACATTGTCTAACTAAGATACAATTGAATTAAAAATTTATTTAAAATATAACATAAATTATAATATTGATAAAACTAACTGAGTTTATCCAAGCATAAAATATATTTAATCATTTAAGATATATTAATTAAAATTTATATTTAAAAAATTAAAAATGGTTAATTAATTTTATTCATTGTTGTTAGTAAAATAATAATTAATTTTTTAATTTTAATTTTTCTTGAAATTATTTTAGTGAGTTATATAGTTGTAGGACTATCAGTGTTGTTATCTCTTAATTAAATGATAAATTATTTTAAATCTTATATTATAAATGACCAATAAAAAAATGATAGTCAATAGGGCACTAAAATATAATGTAATAAAAATCAAATATTCCAAAATAATATGAAAAATGTCATAAGTTGGAATATAAAAAATTACATAATTGTATGGTATTTTTTAATAAAAAAATACACAATATTCATCCATATTAATAAAAAATTTCCACTTTTTAAAAATTAAATAATTATTTTATTTTAAAAAATAAATAATTATTTTTATTTTAAAAAATAAACAATTATTTCTAATGTACAATTCACTAACATATTATTGAGTTTTCATCTAATAAAAAAAATTATTTAGTTTTAAATTATTCAGTGTTTAGTGATTTTCATTAGTTTTCTTGTTTCATTTAAATCGGTAAGATTTTGTTATTGACAGTATTTAAATTGGTATGACATAATTAATGAAAGATAATTCCTCGCTCATGTCGAGCAATTTAAGCATGAATACAACATAGTTTCCAAGTTGAAAATGTGGAAGAAATAATTGCAGAGAGATGGAAGTGGAAATAGTCAATAGATGTGCTGATGATTTGGCAAAATTGGCTCTCAAGGCTCCCATGGGATATCAAGTGCAGACAGAATTATTAGCGATCTGCTATACCGGGAAAAAGTTGGAGTAGCAGTCCCACGTCTTTGTTCAATGCGTTTTTTCATCCCCTTTGAATGAAAAATAAATAAATAAATACAATATAGTTTCCAAGTTGAAAATGTGTTTATATGTCAAAGATATTAATCAAGCAAAATTATTGATTATCTGCCCTCATTTTCCTTAATTTGTAACTCTTAATTAATTAACTTGGCAATCTGTGTGCTGCTGTTCTTTTTTTTTTATATCATTCACTTGATAAAAAGTTGAAGTATCAATCATTTTTATTGATTTTACTTATATAAATTTTTTTCCCAAAAAAAAAGTTATATAAAATTGAAATTTTTTAAATAAAATTTTAAATTTAAATTTTATACATAAAAAAATAGGCATAGAAAATATTTTGATCATTTACAAGGCTCATCCAGCTCTTTCTAAATTAGTCATGATTCTTACGGTTACCAAATATCGAAAGAAATTATATCAAAAAAATTGAAATGTACCAAAGCTTTATTTTTATTTCGGTTGAACGATAAATATGCCTCTGCCCTTGAAAAGTTAAAACTAGTGAAGTTTAATTTTATTGAGACTTATGTGTGTTTATTGAAACAGAATTATTTATCCAAAATTAAATTTTTATTAAACTAGAGAAACTTTTTTCTCAAGTTTTAGCCCAATTTAATTATAATATGTTATAAAAATAATAATTAACTAATATTTTGTAATAGTTAAAATTTTTTTTCTTCAGTAATGAAAGAATTAGTTAGTTAAAAATTTAAATATCATGATCAATTTATACAAAGAACAAAAATATTAAAGTAGAAAATTAATTTATTATTTTTATCGGAAATCAGTGATAAACTATATTAAATAAAAATTCGCTCTAGTTTTAAGAAACAAATTAATTTGGACTAGTTTAACATTTAATAACCAAATTCAATATTTTTTTATCAATTCACTTTGTAAATTATATTGCAAGGATGCAATCACGGTCGTGGTCACGGTCACGTGTAACAATAACGGATCTATTGCGGTAAAAAGTAACTGTAACGAGTTGCCGAACTGAAATTTTTTTTAAAAAAGTTGTGAAATGTTTGGAATTAATTTATTTTGAAGGTGTTCAACAAAAAATAAACACACAACAGTTCAATAAACATAACTGCAATAAAACAAACATTAGTTATATTGTCTTATATAATAATTATACATATACTACTATACATCTATTAACATACATTGTTTTTTTTTTTTTTAAAAAATTTGAGCAAATTTCATTGAACTGAAACACCGCCCGAAGGCTACATAGATTGAATTGAAAAACTCCGAACTAAGATAGGCCAAGCTAAAAAGCTATAGCTATATGCCCTGAGGGGCTACCTAATTTGTTGACCACTATGAAGTCTCTAAACAAAAAAACTATGAAGATAAAACTACTCCTCAAGTTTTTCTAGAGACTCGGCAATAAAAGAAAACAAACGAAATAGGCCTAAAGCACGAAAAACTACTGTAGACATACAAAATGGATACATACTAACAAAAAAGACTACAGTAGGAAATAGAGCCCGACTACTCTGTAAGGCTTTCTCTCACCTGGAAACTTAAAACAAACTTTGTATACCAAAGGGGAAGAGTTGTCAAAGGGCTTAGCTCGTCATTTTCCTTCCTAATGGTTGAACTTTCACTATTATCTGTGTATGACACATTAAGGGGAATAGTAGAGCCAGTTGGTTGCATACTCCAATGTTTGTTAGAGATGCCTTCTACTTTACACTAAGAGGTTGGGTTCAAGGCTAACAGAGTCCCACTTGCTATTGCCAGCAAATGAGTGCCACGCGCATATTCAAACTAGAGAGAGAGAACCATCGTCTCGCCTAATATCGGCTCACACTCTTCATCTACCATTCTTCCTCAATCAACTGTTGATGTTTTGGCTTGAGCGTATTCAAACTCCCGAGTATAGTTATGCTCTTTTGGATGATCCTCCATGTCATGGTTGCTAGGAGCTTCGGTGGTTGTTACCATAAACGAGGTTTTACAGCTTAGAGAGAAAGACAACATATCTTCCATTTTCTCTTTTTTATTAACCACCATTAAGAACAAGATCTGTTCCCTAAGCTTGAACCTTTGAATCTCTCTACTAACCTTTCAAACCAACCAACATCAGTGCAGGTTTGGTTCTAGAATTCATTGGTTGTTTTCCTTTTGAAGAAGCACCCGGCTTCCTCTGCATCTCTTCTTTAGCACTTGTATGCTGTTGCAAGAAAAAAATAAGCCTGAAAATTTCTATTGGTTTAAGTTTCACTGGCTTAAAGAACTAGGAAACACTCAAAAGAGAGAGCATTTTTTCTCACCAAAACTGGTTTTTGAAGATTCAAGTTATCACTTATTATTGGATATGAAACTAAGATAGAAAAGAAAGAAAGTAATATGGAAAGAAAGAAAATGAGAGAAAATGGAGGATGATTGTTGGTTAAAACTAGCAATCACCCCCTAAATGTCGATGAACTCTATAGGAACATTGTTCACGGGGAGAGCGTAGAGTATGGCTGGCACATTTCCTTGGAGTCACTACAAATAATTTAACATACATTATTTCACATCATAGTTATACACACAATACCATAAAAATTATAAAAAGTACAAAATAAAAATAAAACATTGAAAAGATAACATATATAAAATAATATTTATGCCAAAAGGAGTTCTTATTTCATCTTCACAAACACAAAATAATTTGTTTAACTTCAAAAATTGTGCCACTATTTCTATTTCTATAAGTTTTGTAATAAACATTTCAAAGTTACTTTAGACTCGAACAACATAAGTTACTTTAGACTCAAACAATATCTCAATCTGAGTTATAGAACTCTAGATATAGCTCAAACAGGTTTACTATTCATACCTGGACGAATTTTCAATTCCATGAAATTTTTCACTTATCTTCAATTATGTTAGCTCCACTTATATTCTATTGTTTTAACTCTAATCTCTCTCTCCAGCAGATCTCTCTCTTTCTTATTGTTCCTTATTTATTGATATTTTTTTTCTTATTTTTATTTTCTTTTAACAAATGTTCTTATTTTTTTGTTGGTTTTAGATTACTAGCCACTTCCCAAATGTCTTTATTTAGCTGCCACTTTTTTTTTTTATTTAGCCACCTTCATATTACAAGATTCTTTATTATTGAAAAAGATTAAGCATACAAAAATACAACTATAGTAAAAAACCCAATGTTTACTTATTCAATTTAAAGCCAATAATTGAATAAATTTACTACCACTTGTCATATTCTCTTTTCCTGCACATACTTACACTTCTTTTGTCTCTTTAGAAGTTTTTTTAGTTTGAATTGGTTTGAATCAATTTGATTGGGTCAATTTGGTTAATTTTTGTGCGCCTCTACCTTATATACCCATTACTTCATGATTTATCACAGCGGGCAACTACCACTATTGATAAATAATGACAGTTACGTATATATTTATTTTTAACTGTTACATAACAATAAATAACTAACGGTACGGAAAGGAAAAGCCTATGAATGTGCAGTTGATTGCGCATAGCCCTTACTATTCAAGTTATCCCACTAGTCAAAGCTCCATCTCCAGGAAAATTTTGTCCAGGTCCTGGTTGGTCGAAGACGCATGGCTTCAAAAATTTTGTCCAGGTCCTGGTTGGTCGAAGACGCATGGCTTCACGGCTTTGACAAGGAGTTTGTTCGGTGAGATTTATTGGTATTGCCAATTCACCCTCGAATATACTCTTCTTTTTTTTTTTTTTCCAAGGGAATCTTGTTATCTTCCCTTGAATGGTGAACCAATCCCTTTAATCCGGTACCAACAGTCTATCTAACGAGAAGGGAAACCCATCCGACACATAATATGTTTTACAAAAACCACTAGTTTGGGTTTTTCTGATGTGATGTGAACCTATAAAAAAAGGGCAACATGAACCTTAAAAGCCTAAAAATAACGCCTGTTACATTACGTTATTTGAAACCATGTTATATTGGTCAAACAGTTAGAAATGTAGTTAAAATTTTCGGAGCAGGCAAGAATTTTTCAATTATTCAAACGTATATAAGGTAATAGATATAATGTTAAAAATATTAGAATGAATTAGTAGAATATGCCCAAACTCAAGGATTATATGATAATTAACCCTAAATTTAATTTAATGCTCTTCGTTTAAATGGATGATTGCTTTTCAATTAATATGTTAATTAGAATGTGTATTTTTTTTTAATTTATTTTTAGGATGGGGATCAGTTTCAATCACTTGTTTGCTTTGTTATTATAATGCTGTTTGGGAATGGAGAATGCAATCAAGATAGAGCAAGAATAGCATTAAGCGCACAAAATCATTGTGCTCAGGATATGAGCTTTATGTTACAAAATATCAAATATGGATTGACACATTTCAGAACGATAGCTCCCTCCGTCACTTCTTCAGAATGGCACGACCAATATCCACGTCTTGAAGTCTCTGCAATCTCTCCTTGACATCCCAGTGCGTGCGGTCATCTTGATTTTCTCCTGTATGCTATCCATTTTTTCGCAAGACAAAAAAGTGCTACTCCAGGAATTTATGTTCATATCAGCATTACAGTTTTCACTGTGCTTTTCTTTGAATTACAGAAAGATCGAAGATGATCTTCGTCAACTGTGCCCAAACCGGATAGCTTGACACCGTATGCTTCTAGTCTACGGACATCCCGAGGAATTGGGGATTGCCAAAGACCATCCCACCAAGCCGGAGGAAGAAGTGGCGTGAAAGCACATTGATTGGACTGGTTATAACAACTCAAAGGACCAGCAAATCTATTCCAAACATGTCCCCATCCAACTTGCAGCCTTAGACCATCAGTTAATAAATTACTTTGGAAGCTGCTAAAAAATGCAAAACTTGAACCAGTTGAGTTTTCCCCTGCAAGGGACACAGAGCTGTTAGCTGCTACTGGAGTATTTCATCAAAGAAAAGCTCAAATGAAAATGTACCATAGAGGAAGAAGGATGTCAAAGTACTTAGGTGGTTAGCTGCAGCCAGTGCTGCAATTAATTGTGCATAGGTAGTTCCAACACGCCTGTGAGCACCAGAAACAACAGCATGTTTTGCACGTGCTGCAAGAAAGAAGTCCACAAATGCAACCCATCTAGGAGCCGGGCCCCAATCCTTCACTCTAAAATCTAAACTGCGTGATGTGTTAACATTTCGAGAGACATTTCCTTGAAAATGCTTGTAATCAAAATAAAGAACCTGGAAAAAGGTAAACGATTTAGACTCCGATGTGCAATCCTTGATCTTGGATATAAAATTTGACTCAAAATTGATTTCAAAACTACAATAAGAACTCAACAGCGTTAATTGGAAAGAAAATCACAAATACGTAATACTAATACACATCAGGAGATAATCACAAATACGTAATGCTAATACACATCAGAAGATAATCACAAGTATGTAATGCTAATTCTTGTTACACTAGGCATTAAATTACCTCTGCAACTTCACTTATGTTGGGAAGAATACTGTTAATGAATGATGGGGTATCTGATACTAAAACCACCCTAAGTTTCGGCATTTGATGTAGATTTTTCATGGCTTTGGTGATGCAGTTAAATGCTGCCCGAGTAGCTCTCACTGGCCTGAAATATAGTACACAATGAATAGTAATCACTGATCATTTCAAATTATCCGCTACAGACACATTCAAACATTCTTTTGTAATCTCAAGTAATCGAAATATATTACACATTCTTTTGGTATTGCATGTATTCACACCTCCTCTTGAGGATGAATATTTGCTTCCATAAATTAAAGCGATAATGAGGATTACTCAGCTTCAAACTCTCACATTAGAGTATGCACCCTCTTTATTTTGTTTGGTTCAGCTATTCCTTTTTCTTTTTCTTTTTTGTTTCGCTTGAAATGGTTACATTTATTTTCTTTCTATATTTACATTTGCACAGCTATGTATGATCACAAGGAAAGCATCTATGCTGTTTATCCCACAGTTCATAGAGCATACTGACTCTTCTAAGGGACACTTGGTTAGATACAGCAGCAAAAAGAAAAAAGTAAAATCTAATGGTGATAAAACCAGATGAATGAAGTGGCACAATCACCGGTAACCATTGGGCTTGAGCAGCAGAGGAGGTTAATTAATATCTCTTTTTGAGCTCTCAAAAATAGATAAAAGATGCAAATATTAAGCAACTATCATCTTCTCAAGACTTGTATGGAACTTGCAAAAAATTTAGCAAGTATACCTGTTCATGAGCATCCGCATGTGCAGTGATATATCAGGATCTGTCCCACCTCCAAGAACCCAGTTAACTGCTGCTGTAACATCTTCAGAAGGGGATATAAGAACTTTCATCAGCTCCCCAAAAACATTAGGCCTAGATTGGAGAAGGTCTGGCTGTCCAAATAAATCAGAAGCAGCAGCCCTCATTTCCAGGTGCACATTCTTCAGGAAAAACTGGCTGGCCACAGCATCTGTTGTATTCTGTAACCTGCAGTCTTATTGTTAAGAATGAGCGAAAATGCCAAAAATGAGAAACTTGAATCTCAGAGGTCTTCTCACTTTACCATATGATAGGTTGCTCCCATTTCCTCCAATTGCTACAAAGGATATTTGTTTTTGCTGGCTTCTCAAAATCATCAATCCTCATAACCAGATTCTTTCCATACTTCTTTAGACAGCCATTTCGCCTCCAAAGATGCTTGACTTCGTTCAAGGTGAATGAATTATTGGAATAAGAAATATAATCTCCAAAAGGATACTTACCCCTGAAATGTAGAAGTGAATCCACTATCAGTACTAACAAAAGAATAAGCATCTGCAAATTGGTGTACCTATACATACAAATTTTGTAGCATAAATCAAAAGTGGATTGCTTCTATGGCATTTTCAATATTTTTTCCTCAAACATAACATAAGTTATGCAACTTGTAAACCAAACTACATACAGATTTGGCTTATCTAAGGAGCAATGGTGATAACAAGCATTTGATGAAAGTTGCAATCGCAATTTCAAATAGGAAACAGAATAGAAAGGCTTGAGAAAGAACCAATATGCCTGGTCTGCCCAATGATAAGGGAGCGGTTCAACATTATACTCAAAGCTGCAGCATTCAAAATCTTGTACATCTCATTTCCAAAGCCTGCTTCCGACGCCTTCCCCAAAACAAAACCATGTTTGCAAAACTGCTCTGGAGGAAGATCTCGGACTCTCGAAGCACCTGAAACAGGACCAAACACATACATTAATCCCAATTCCCATAAGCATTTTCTAGAGCGTTTCCATGATCCCTAGAAACACACAAGCAACATGAAACATGGCTACTGTAACACAACAAAGAACAGTTCTGTAACCTTGTCAAATACAATAAACACAAACCAGAAAGCTAAAAGAATGATTTCCTCTTTTCACCGGCGAATCCTAATTTTCTTTTACACCAATTTCTATTAGTCCTACGTACAATATTTTCTCGGAAACCAAACAGAAAATAACTCAACATGACCAATAAAAAAAAGAATAAATTACCGTTGACAGCAAAGTGTCGGTGGATGATACTTCTGACACGCAGACTCTCTTTCCAGGCATCACCTCCACTGAAACTCTCTCCCATTTCTTCAACCGTAGCGCAAGATTTCCTCTCTCCATTATCAACCTTCTTCTTCTTCGTTCCAATCGAAAAGCTGCCGGTTGGATAGGCTGCTGCTGCTTCTCCAGCATCAGCATCCATATTAATATGAATAGCATCATCGGTACCGTGATCATGGTCATCGGGTAGTTGAATCTTAGGAAGGAAAACGCGGTCGTTTGGAGGAGGATCAACGGATCTAAGCGTGAGCAATAATAAGCCTAGGCCGGAAAACACTGCAACAGCTATTATGAAGGAGTGTATGGATAGTCTTCTCTTTCTGTGCCCATAATAGTAGTGTGACCCCATTCTTCCTCTTCTTCTTCTTCTTGCGTTTGGTTACTGATAAAGCTCCATCATCAAATCAAAAACAAAAAGAAACTAAAGATAGAGATACGGTGGAGAGAGCTTTTCTTCGTCCGTCGGTGGAATTTTTATTTTTTTTTAATGTTATTATGTTAATGGCTTTTTTTTTTGGACAAGGAGAGAGCACGTGGATCTGGAAATATATTTTCATGTAAGAAAAAAAATTAAATAATTTTTTGAAAAAAATATTACTAATTAACTTTTATTAGAAAATTATAAGATAACTTTATTTTTTTTATGTAGTTTATTTTTACTTTAATTTTATCACTGTAATACTAGAATGTATTATTTTATCTAATAGTTATTAAAATTTACTTTATAAAAAATAGTAATAATAAAATTCACCATTCTATAATACCTTAACTCAAATAAAATTTATAATAATTTTATTTTTTAGTTACTTTTATTTTATTTAATTTTTATCACACCATTATTATCCGGTGATGATTATAAAAAAAGGAAGAAGTGCAATTTTGGTTCTTATAGTTTTGCCTTTTGATAAAATCAGTTCTATAATTTTTTTTGGCTTTTAAATACGATGTGTGAAAATACCTTAGAGGAGGATGAATAAGGCAATTGAACGATTTAAGAAAATTAAAACCAAAATTAAGGTGTGAACAAAAATGAAAGATATTAAGGAGAAGGAATAATGAACACAACGATTTAAGGAGTTCAGATTCAACAACAATCATATGTCTCTACCTAATTTATTCTCAAATTAGGATTTTCAATCACACACAATCTTATTCACAAGATTGAAATTACACAAGAGTTTAAGGCTCACTCTTACAACCTTACAAATAAAATTTTCTAGGCTTAATCTAAAACCAATTTTCAAGTGTTTTAATAGCTAAACACTTAAATCAATTCATTTAGAATAGAATCTTACTTCCCGTTTTCTAATCCTAGAAAATAGAAGAACAAGAATATCTATTCTAACACTCACCAACTCCCACAAAAGTTATACAAATATAAGAATTGTTTAAGAGAGAATTTGAGAGCTTAATTGAATGCTTAAGAGAGAATTTGAATAATCAAGTGTCTTAAACTTTCAATTGAACTCTAAGGGTTGTTTATATAGATAAACAACTCAAATTTTAGTTGTTAGAGGCATTGATTGCGTCTCTAACGTCTCTTGTTGAATTTTGAATCATTTTGGACTTTTAGCAGCTAAAACGTCGCTCACGATCGTGAGAATCAAGCCTTGGCTAGTGAGCGTCAGTTTGAGGACCGTTGCATTCAAAAATATCCGTTGAATGTTGTCAGGACTGCCCCTCACGATTTGAATAGTGCCCGTTAGCAGCGGTCGCTAGTGAGCGGCACAGACCCTTGATTTTCTGCTCGTGATAAGCTCATGAGTCGCTCGTGAGGAGACACCTGTAAGTCCAAAATTAAGTATTTTTTACTTCCATTTGCTCTGGATACTTTAGGTATACTTTTGGGATAATATACTTCAATAAAATACAGTATAAAGACAATATTTTGTATTTTCGGACATGAACGAGTAATCTTGATAAAAATTAATTTCCCACACACTTGAAAGAAATCATTAGTAACTTAAATTGATTGTCAAAGATCAAAATTAGGAGTTTGATCATGCAAATGGTCAACAATCTCCCCCTTTTTGTCTTTGACAAATAATTTAATAAAATAATAAATAATGTGTGTGTGTGTCAAAAACATTTAACAAGAAAAGATTAATGCTATGTGAAATAGCTCCCCCTTTCAAATTAAATAAATGCAATGAGAGAAATTAATTTTCTCCCCCTTAAAATATACAATAAATTAAAATATATAAGGACAAAGGATATTGCAAATAAAATGAGTATAAATTTAAAGTAAATATTTGTTTCCTAAATATATTTCTTTATTTCTTCTCCTTTTTGGACATAATAAGAAATATAAATTTATAAGACAAAAAATAGTACATATAGCATTTTAAAGACCAAAAATTAAAACAATAAAAATATGGCACCAAGAAAGTAAAATAAAATCATAAGGAATAACAAAATAAGCAAAATAAGGCTTAATTAACACATGCTTAAAAACATAATAACATGATCATTAATAACAAAATTTGTAACACTTACAATGCATCACAAAATAGTACATAATAAAGATAAGTGCTACTTCTAAACACATGATCATGTAGTGCTTAGCATATCACAAACACATTTTTTCTCCCCCTTTGCCAAAGACAAAAGGAAAAGAAAGAGATAAACTTTGAAAGAAACGAAAAAGAAAATGAAAGGAAACAAAAGACCAAGACATAAAACAATGAAAGCAAAATAGACCAAAACTAAGAAAATAAATAACTAAGGGTCTTGAGGTTCTTAGAATGGAGGAGGAGGAGAATTCCAAGTGCATTGGATATTGTGATGAGCATAAAGGTGATGAATGTCATGCTCCATGTGATCCATTCTGTGTTCAAATCGATCAAGTCTTGTGCCCACTTGGTCAAACCTTGTCTTGTAGTTGGTTTCAACAATGGAAAGTCTATCAAAGAAACCACCAACCCATGTCGGTTCTCCTTCAACACTTTGAGAGGAAGAAGGTCCTCTTTGCCTCTTCCTTTAAGCTTGAGGATGAATTTGCTCTTGTTGTTCTCCTACATCAACACCTTCAAGACCATGAGTGCCGATATGCTCTATGTCTTACAAATCTTATTCTAGCTCCTCATCAACATCTTCATCTCCTACTTCGTTCTTCCAAACCCAAATGTTTCTAAACAGTTTGAATTGTTTTGAGTTTTGCAAGAGGTTTTCATCAAGAAAGGAAGGAGGAAGAGAGGGAATATTATTAAGGTTAATTTCAAAGAAATTGGCAATCCTAGTAATAATCCCTCTAACACATAGTGCTCCACTAACACTATCACTTACTAACCACAAACACCATTGAAGCCACCTTCCCAATTCAACTTCCATATTATTAACAAAGCAATGAAGTAGAAATAAATCATCAAAGGAAATAGCTTCATTACTTAAACCTCTAGCATGGAAAGAATAAGCGATGAACCTATGCACATACCAAAGGGATGTGGAAGCAAGGAAAGAGGCTTTTGTGTGTCCCGCAACAAAAGGACTAACATTCTATTTGCAATGTTGAACCCAAAAATTGTTAGGAGACCAAAGAGAGTTAGGAGAGTCAAGTCCTCCTTAACAAAAACCAAAAATAGCATCAAATTGTTGTGAGGTTAGAAACCTATCTCTACCACCCAACCTAAATCTCATGTTATTGAAGGGATTATGATCATCAATATATTGTACTCTCAAGGTAAAGGTGGAAAGAAATTCAATGACTAGAGATGGATAGGTTAGAAGAGATTCAAAAGCAAAGTGATAAAAACCTAGCCTATCAAGTAAGGATTGAACTTCTTCATAGCACTTCATCTTCTCCAAAGTTGGTTGATGCATGAATTTTGAAAGAATCATTTTCCTTTTTCCAAATTGTTGAGTTCTTTGTCTAATTTGAGTTGAGGAGTAAGAAATTGGAGGTTGCTTCTTAGGTTGCTCTTTGATAGTTGTTCTTGATGATGAAGCAACTTCTTGAGGAACCTTCTTTTTAGGAGCCATGAAGAGATGATGGAAATTTACAAAGATGACAAGTAGAAAAGATAAGAAAAATTGCTAAGGAAAAGAATTTTATTTGCAAAGATATGAAGTAATGATGAAGAATAAGGTTCAAGGAGTTTAAATAGGCAAAAATTAGGGTTAAAACATTCAAATCAAAATCATAAAAAGAGATCAAACCATTGCAAACTAGGAAAGAGTGAAAATTGGACCAAGTCCTAGTGGAACTAGGTAATCTCGCTTGTCAGATTGCTCCTCACGAGTGCCTCACGATTGTGAGGAGCGCTCGTGAGGGGCTCAAACCTCTAGCAAGCAGCAACGTCATGAGCTGTTGTAAGAATCTAGCAACGGCTCATGAGGAAAAGTTCTTTTTGACCCTTGATCTTTCAAAAAAATTTCAATCATGTCCTTGAAACGTTATAAATAGGTCCTTAAGCACAATAAAGACAACAATTCAAATTTCAAATCATAATCAAATTAAATGCTATCATTATAAACATCATAAATAAGTATTTGAGGGATTTAAAATTTTGAATTTTGAGAGCAAAAAGTATTTATGCAATTTAATGAATAAATTCAATAAACAAATGATTTAAAAAGATTTTAAAATTAAATTCAATAAGCAATCATGAAAGGAAATTTTAAAATTAATACAAGATGAAAATAATTAATTGAAATAAAATTTCAATAATTATTTATTAAAGATAAAAAAATTAATAAAAAATATTTAAAGTAAATTTTGATATTAACCTTTTGAAATGTATCATGCAAATGGTAAATAATAATTTATGTAATTTGCTTATTTTAAATAATCAATGAATTGAATAAAATTCAACTATGAATTATTTAAATAGCAAAATACAAAAAAATACAAAAAATGGATTTTTAATTGTTAAAAGGTGCTATATACGAAGAATATACCAAAAATAAATATGCATGAAAAACTCGACTATGAGCAAGTTTTATGAAAAAGTATCAAATACGGAAAATAAATAGAAAGCATAAACTAGTGAAACATGATTACACATGAATTCAATCATCAATTCAGCAATTTATCACGAAACTAAGATAGACTTGCACTATCAATCATACCAAGCTCATGCTTAATAAAGTTCAATCCATCCTCACAAAGAGGCTTGGTAAAGATGTCAGTTAATCGATGATTAGTGTCAATAAATTCAAGACGAATATCACCAATTTGAACATGATCACGTAAGAAATGATGTCTAATGTCAATATGCTTAGTTCTACAATGCTGAATGAGATTCTTACTAAGGTCTATAGCACTTGTGTTGTCACATTTAATAGGAATGTGATTAAGTTCAATGCCATAGTCCTTGAGTTGTTGTTTTTGCCACAGCACTTGTGAGCAACAACAACTAGCTGCCACATATTCGGCTTAAGCAGTAAACAAGGCAACCGAAACTTGTTTCTTACTAAACCAAGAAACTAGACATTGTCCTAAAAATTGACAAGTTCCAGAAGTGCTCTTTGTATCTAATAAACTACTGGCAAAGTCTACATCCGAATAACTAATCAAGTCAAAGGATGAACTCTTATGATACCAAAGTCTTAAATGCAAACTTTCACTTAAATACTTAAAAATTCTTTTGATTGCATTCAAGTGGGACTTCTTAGGACTAGATTGAAATCTAGCACGCAAGCAAGTAGCAAACATGATATCGGGTCTACTAGCAATTAAATAAAGAAGGGATCTGATCCTACCTCTAAATCGGTTTTCATAAACCAACTTGTCATTCTCATCTTTGTTGAATTTGGTGGTGGTACTCATTGGAGTTTTGCTTGATTTAACTCCATTCATGCCAAACTTTTTTAGAATGTCCCTTGTATACTTGGTTTGATTGATGAAAATTTCATTTTTGCATTACTTGATTTGTAATCTGAGGAAGAATTTGAGTTCACCCATCATACTTATCTCAAATTCTCCTTGTATTAACTTAGAGAATTCCTCACACAAGCAATGGTTAGTAGCACCGAAAATAATATGATCAATATAAATTTGAACAATTAATAAATCATGTTTGGATTTCTTTATGAAAAGAGTTGTATCAACTTTTCCTTTAGAGAAGCCTTTCTTTAATAGAAAGTTGCTCAATCTTTCACACCAAGCTCTAAGAGTTTGTTTCAATCCATATAATGCTTTTGAAAGTTTAAATACATGATTAGGAAAATCAAAATTTCAAAACCCAGAGGTTGCTCAACATAAACCTCTTCTTTAATAAAACCATTTAAAAATGCACTTTGAACATCCATTTAAAATTTTTTTAAATCCATGTAAGATGCAAAAGCAAGTAGCATTCTAATGGCCTTTAACCTTGCAACAGGGGCAAAGGTTTCATCATAACCAATACCTTCTTGTTGATTATAACCTTTAGCTACTAGTTTAGTTTTGTTCCTAGATATGACATATTATTCATTCATCTTATTTCTAAACACCCATTTGGTGCCTATAATAGAAAGATGTTTCGGTCTAAGAACTAAAGTCCAAAATTTATTTCTCTCAAATTGATTTAACTCTTCTTGCATAGTAAGCACCCAAAATTCATCATTCAATGCGTCATCAATAATTTTGGGTTCAATTTGAGAAATAAATACTAAATTGACAATTGACTTAAGTTGAGATCTTATAGTTACCCCTTTTGTAGTGTCACCTATAATGAGGTCTTGAGGATGTGCTTTCTTGAATTGCAAATCCTTTAGAAGGTTATCCTTCAAGGTAGGTTGAGATACTTCCTTGTGTTCCTCCTTTCTAGGCTCTTCAAGTTCCAAAGGTTTACTAGCATTTTCATCTTGAGCTATTGTATTCACAAGTTCACCTATATAATCATCAACGCTACAAATATCTTTTCTAGGATCAAGTGAGTTGGATTCATCAAATACAACATGCATAGACTCTTCAACTACTAGAGTTTTTTTATTGAAAACTCTCTAAGCTTTACTAGAGGTGGAATAGCCTAGGAAAATTCCTTCATCGACTTTAGAGTTAAATTTTCCAAGATTATCCTTGGTGTTTAATATAAAGCACTTGCATCCAAATACTCTTAGATATAAGATTTTGGGTTTTCTATTGTTCCAAAGCTCATAAGAAATTTTATTCAAAATTGGTCTTTTGAAAACTCTATTAGAAATGTAACAAGATGTGTTAACGACTTCCACCCAAAAGTATAATGGCAAATTATACTCATGAAGCATTGTTCTAGCCATTTCCACAAGAGTTCAAGTTTGCCTTTCAATTACCCCATTTTGTTGAGGAGTTCTAAGAGATGAAAACATATGAGAAATACCATTTTCACTACAAAAGGTTTTGAAAAATTCATTTTCAAATTTAGTTCCATGATCACTTCTAATTGAAGAAATACAAAAACCTTTTTCTTTTTTAACTCTTTTTGCAAAATTTTCAAAAGCTTTAAAAGCATCATTCTTATGAGCAAGGAAACACACCTAAGTGAATCTAGAGTAGTCATCAACCAATACATATGTATAGTGCATTCCACCGAGACTAGCCATTCTAGTTGGACTAAACAAATCTATAAGTATAAGTTCAAGTGGTCTAAAGGTTGACACAACATTTTTTAGCTTAAATTATGACTTGGATTGTTTTCCTTTTTGACAAGCATCACAAGGTTTATTCTTAGTGAATTCAAGTTTAGGTAAACCAATCACAAGTTCATGCTTACAAAGATCATTCAATAGCTTAAAATTTTCATGTCCTAACCTTCTATGTCATGTCCATATGTCATGGGAAATAGACATTAATCATTTAATATATTTGTTGTCAATTTTATTCAAATAGATAACATGTACATTATCTACTCTTTCTCCACTAAAAATTACTTTGTCTTCATCAAGACTACTAACAAAGCAATTTTTAGGATAGAAAGTGACTTTATTTCCCATATCACATAATTAACTTATACTAAGCAAATTATGTTTAAGACCATCAACAAACAATACGTGATGTATAGATAAGGATTGAGGATTACCAATTTCTCCCACGCCAATAATCTTTCCTTTTGCATTGCCCCTGAAGGTAACATGTCCTCCATCCTTAGCATCAAGCTTGTTAAAATTCTCTTTGTCTCCGGTCATGTGTCTTGAACATCCACTATCAAGATACCATTTATTTTTTGTTCTTGTGGACTTCAAGCACACCTACACATCACAATTTACACATTCTTTTGAACCCAAACTTTGGTCTAGGTTGGTTAGTCTCAAGATAATCCAAAGGAAGCAAGTTTAAGTGCAATCTTCTATAGAAGCACACATTGCTTGAGTGACCTTTGGTCATGCAATAAAAATATTCAGCATTGGAAAATTTATTTCTCCTAAGATAATATGCTTTCTTAGCGTGTGAAACATGCCTTGTGTGTTGTGGTAGGGAATGCTTTTTATAACTTTTTTGAGTTATAGTGTAAGACATACATTGACAATGGCAATGTGTATTTTGATAGGTTTGTGCAACATGTTTATGTGCATTGTGATCTGTAATATGCTTAGGAGTGTTATGTTTAGGTTGAGGTTTTTTAGTATGAACCTTACCTCTTTGTGTCAATGTAGGTTAAGTCTTGTGAGACTTACCATTATCATTTAACACATGAGACCTTTTAGATTTGAAAACTTGAGTCTCATTTGATTTAGAGGTAGATGCAGTAGTATCATGTGATGCTTTAACAAAATTAATGTGTGATGATGATAAGGAAGGCATTCCATTTACATATCCAATTCCATGAGTATCTCCATAGAATTTTTGAGAGTAAAGAAGACTATTTAAAGTTTCATATCCCTTATTGAATTTAGAAATGGAATTCTTTAACTCTAAGACCTCTTTAGAAAGTTTATGATTTTCATCATTCGCTTTCTTAAGTTGGTCTCTCAAGGAACTTGAACATTCCAAATCACTTGCAAGTTGTTCATTTGACTTAACAAGTTTAGAAAAATCATTTTTCAAGTTTTCAAATTCCTTGGTTAAGCTCATTAGCCTACACTTGTAAAATTTTTTCTTAGAAAGTAAGCTAGTATATTTAAGCATAATTTTGCTTGCAATAGAGCTCTCATCATCATCTTCATATTCATCATATTCACAATAATCATCACAAGAAGAGTTGGAAATAGATAGTACCTCATTTTCATCTTCAAGAGCCATAAAACAAAGGTTGGCCACTTCTTGTTGTTCTTCTTCTTTTTCGAATTCGGAGGAGTCATCCCAAGTAGTTTTGAAGGCCTTCTTCCTATCCTTCACTCCTTTATTCTTGAATTTGAGTTTGGGGCATTCACTTCGGATGTGACATGGTTTCTTGCATTTATAGCAAGTAACTTCTTTAGTTTTCTTCTTACCATCTCCTTCATGCTTCTTATTGAAGTCCCTTTGTAAGCACCCAATTTCGGGATAACTAGAGTATGGATACGACAAAGGACTCCGATGATGAAAATATGATAAATGATCTTCAATATTTGAAGTTTGAAATCTCAAAAGTTTTAGATATATTTTGAAGGGGATTTAATTGGTTTATAAAGGACTTAATGTGAGTTGAATGTGAATTTATTGTTCAAATATCTCATATTCGTCTTTATCATATTGCATACATATCTAAATGGAAACACAAAATATAATGAAGGCTAAAAATCAGAGCTATGAGATCATTATTATTGTTATTATTATTTTGTCACCCCTTTGTGATTTTGATTGTAAAATCAAGTGTCTTTTTGTATCTAGAGAATTTAGGTGGCAACCCATACCTTGTAGTTATCTTCAATCACAGCAGCAACATCAAGCCTCATATTTTGCTCAAGAGTTCTTCGAAGCTATAAATTCCACATTTGTCCAGCCTCCGTTAAGAGCAAGTCTAGTGGATCTCAGTGTTAAGAATTCTCTTCAGTTAGTTCAGACACTCCTCTGCACCTTCAATACACGAGAATACAACTGATGGGATTAGTAAGATAAAAGATCAATAGGAGCATTGACAAAATTGAGTTTCTTCAGCAATCAAAGTTTAAAAAAAAAAAATTCAGCCCGTTAAGTTGAAAACCCGCAAGGGCGACTTAGGCAAAAGTTAGGGCAAGCCTGCTAAGTTAAAAACCTAGTAGGGTAGCTTAGGAAAAAATAAAGGCATGAGAAAAGAAAAGAGAGAAAAAATAAAAGATTTTGGTTGCATAATGAAGAAATAAAAAGTTTTCCAAAAAGGTGTTGATAAATCCAGTCAAAATAAGAGGCATGAGCTTGGCTCCATTCTCCAAGAATAGTGATGATCTTAGTGTCAACATCTTCATGAAAGAAAAATGTCAGGAACTAGGGGACAGAATGTAGCTCTGGGGGCAATTTGGGGGTAAAGCAGTGAGTCTGCACTCAAAGATTGAAGATTAAAATTGAAATATGGGAGTCAGCAGAAGAGTTTTGGGGCAAAAAAAGTGAACTACAACCAACAGACAATAGTTCATCAGATAATGGACTTCATCCTTCAGCTGGTCATCTATCAAAGGAACTACATCAGAAGCACCAGAAGTACCAACCTTAAAGCATTCAAGGCTCAAATCTGGAAGTTGTTGACAAAGCACCTTGTTCTCACACTCTGAGCTGGAAGCATAACTCTACTCCACAGAAGACATGTTAGGATCATGCATATCATACATAATATGCATACATCTATTATGAAGTACGTGCTTTTTGTGGTAAAATATTTTTGAGATAAATCAAGATTATACAAATACTTTGCTACTAATATTCAAAATTAGTGTTGTAAAGTACGTGAAAGTAGTTAGAGTCTGGGGGAATGAAAATAGGAAGGGCGATACTATCAAGATGAACCAGATGCTCAATGGGCCTATCTAAGAGGGAGATATCATTGATGGTAGCACTCGCAGAAGTCTTATCCTAGGCAATCTTAAGAGGAATACACTTCAGGTGATGAACTTGAATGCATTTTTGACAACCACAAGACTACTTCAGCAGAGATGAAGCAACGAATTTAGCCTCTTTCAACTCCTAATCTGAAGGTCTAACAGATCAGCAATGTAGCTATCGGCTAGACAAGGGAAGAATACATTCAATACTTGAGATAAATGCACTTTGAAATTCCTCTCATCATGAAATAAAGCCCTCTAACTCCTAAACCTTTTTGCAAGGAATGTCTGGGAGAGAAACGAGGTCCTTATTATAACATCAATGGAAATAGTAGTAAGACAAACTCAACTTTAGGTCACAACCTCAATGGCAAAGTATCAAAGACCCCTGTGATTAGAAACATCATCCCAATCAAAAAGGGAAGTTTGCAAAAGAACAATGATGCATTCTAACAAAATTTCTTTGTCTGTAAATAAATAGACCAGACTAACTTATGGTATTTTGGTGTAGGGAAACAAAAGGGAAAGAAGAAGGAGAAAAGAACCAACACAATAATAAGAATAGGTAAGAAGGCAAATGCCAATCACTCATCAGAATATCACCCCGTGTGACAAACGTCTTGATAAATACTCAAGGGAAGTAACAAGACTCTATCCCTTTAGTTTATGCAATAAAGTACAATGTCCATACTAAAATTCACAAATTGAAAGTAAATTCATAAAGTTCACGAGATCATGTGTGAAAACTTATCCCATGAACTTTC